>NW_023612092.1:0-69916 GCF_013339725.1 Rhipicephalus microplus | reverse complement strand
TTTTGATGTTCCGAATTTAATTAAAACAACGCGCAATAATGTCCAAGCACACAAGTTATACATTGGGGATGACATCGTTAACTGGTCGCACATTGTAAGCCTTTACCAATCCTGACATGAGTTGCGGTTGCGATTGGCTCCAAAGTTGACTGAACGGCACGTTCATCAGAAACCTTTTTTTAATATGATGGTCAGCAGAGCAACTCAGGTCCTCAGTGCATCAGTTTCGATTGCTATCACGGCAATGGCGTATGCGAAGGTGCTGCCTGCCTCGGCCTACAGTACAGCTCAATTTTGTGATCGTATGGACAGGATTTTCGATGCCTTGAACAGCTCGAGTAAAAAAGAACTTCGCAAAAGCTGCAGCATGCAATCATCAAAAATGATTCAGAGCCGATTGACTTCCTCCGAGGTCAGCTTCCCTGGATTGCATCATGGCAGTTTGTTGGCAGACGTCAACCACAAACCATCGTAGGTTGGCAAATTACAATTCAGGCTGTTTGTCAACTATGGGACGACCTCTCCAAAAATTACAATTTTGAATACCTGTTAACACGCAGGCTTCAACAGGATCCTCTGGAAAACATATTTGGCCACATTAGGCAAAAACAGGGTTGCAACACCAACCCCAATGTAGCACAATTTATCTGTGGCCTGAAGCACATCTGCATAAAAAAACTCTTCAAGCTGTCAGAATACGGAAATGTCGAGGATGATGAATGTGACCTCCTCCAGGAGCAGCTCTCGCCATTTCTCCCTCACCAGTGCGTCTCTTGTGGATAATGAGGAGTGTGCACAGCCACAGCCTGACGACTTTCCCGCTCTAGACGATCTCTCTGAACTTGCGACCAACATTCACTCCCGTATTATCGATGACTCCGCTGCATATTATGTGGCTGGTTTTCTCATCAAACACCTCCTTCGGAATGCATGTGACGTTGCAGTTGCCCACAGTTACTGAAAGACGACAGTGAGGCGCTTAAGGGTACCCACCAGTATTTCACAATGCTCAAAGCATACCACGTCCCCAGCAAACTTTTTGGGAATCTCACTGTGCCATCAGAAGCAGCTTTTGCATACGCACAACAACTTGAACCTCACTTTCTTGCCATGATTGAGGCCACTGCACATCACCTGAAAGTGTGCGATGTTTTGCATCACCATCTGTCAAGTGTTGGCGATTTTCATTTCTGCTCGGCTGGGTGTCGCGCGAAGTTTCTGAAAATGTTTTGCCGGGTTCGTTTATGTTGGCATGTTCGTTTTGTGAACCGAAACTTAGATAGGGTTAGGTTCCAGTCTTCAATCTCAGGCATACAGCTTGACAAGTTCAAAGGTTAGCAATTAGCGGCGGGTTTACACTAAAGTATTCGAGTTGAGCCGAATCCTGTAATAGCTTTGATATGTTATTACTTCGTTACAGCAGACTTCATTATGGTCTTATATGCTTATATTCAGTTCAACTGGACTAACCACTCCTTCGTTGAATACATTGTTTTGGTTACCCACAATGAGGAGTAGCGACACTGTGTATTCGCTCGAAGTGATTTGCATAACATTAAAAACAATGTTGGGTATCCTTTTTGTATTTTTGTAGCAAATGCGGGCGAACTGTACACTTTACTGTGGGTCGCTTGGTCACTCTGTATGCTTTATCTCTCCAGCTCAAGTAATATATCGATAACAAAACCGCTTGTTGAAATGTCTTCGAGCGGGTAAGGAACACAGTATGAAGTGGGCACGGTTCACGTTATCACGCTTTTTGTATTTTAGCTTCTCATCCACCTCCTCATCTCGCCCATCAAAATTTTCAAAAGAATACCCAAACTTGTAGCGTTGGATGGGGCTGCGGATGCTGCCATTTTATTTTTATATAGCTTGTGAGTGATAACGTACGGTGTAGAGCCTTTGTGAAAAATAACGAGCCAAAGTGGATTCCTTCTGCTATTTATTAGCCCTGTAATACCGCTCTCGTAGCACCAATTAAGGTCCCCAATTCCGGATAAGTGATGACTACAATCTATTTTAGCTCGCAAGCGTCACAACAACACCCAGACGCAAATCACTTGGGATCTTAAGTTTTTGATAAAGGCGACGCATAAGAAGAGCCACAAGACCTCAAGTGTTGTAGCATAAAGTTTTTCTTTCACGTAGTGAGCAAGCTGCAAAGCCCTACCTTTCTGAGGACAAGCAGGCATCAAGTCTGCTTTTTTTTCATTTTGGGCTAGCTGTTCTTAAGCACAGCCAGCAATATACTATCCTTGCACGGTTACGTGAGTCTTAAAGCGACACTGAAGAAGAGAAGAAGAATTTTTGTCGGATTAGTAAATTAACTTTCGAAAAAGCTCAAGTCTGATAGCGAGGAAGCACACTGCACCTTTGCCTTTCTGCTATATTGTGTCGTGTGGTTTCTGTGCGCTCTTTTTTTCTATGCATTATTTCGGTTAACCCAAGGCGTGATTCGCGACTTCATTGCTGTGTATATGTCACTTCTTCCTTCTTCATCAGCATTGTGCGCTGTGTTTTTGCCATAGATCCTTACTTACCCACTGGCCCGGTGTGTCATACTTCACCAGCTTCTCGGCTTCTGCTAACTCAAGCGATGTGTGCGTTGTCTGTGTTCTCTATGTATTTGTTACAATATTTGTTACAATTTATTTGTAAGGCGAGATGCATTTGTTGTCTACCTTTGTCATATTGTGCTTTTTATATTCTGATACTCTACCTTGCCTTTGAATAAAACATTGCGGATACTCTGTTTCTTCGACAGATATATACATTGATCACTTGTTCCAAAAGAAAAACACAAGCGTGATGAATAAAACAGTAGTGAATCATCATTACCTGCATCTCTTTTTATTATAACTTAATCGAAATAAAAATTACGTCACGACCGATTCGCACGAACCACCGAAAAAAAAACAGGAAATCGCTAAATCAAAACGACCTACAAAAACTATCTATTTAGGCGATGAAAAGTGGTCTGAAATCATGAACTTTCGTCATAGCCAAACGTCGGTTACGCAAAGTAATTCAAAATTTGCGCCAGCGAAACCGAAACAGGAAGCGCACGCCACTTGCTCTCACCAACCACCAGGTGTGCGAGGGTCGATTGGGCCGCTGGGGTCTACGGGAGTGTCCACTCTTAACCTTTTTTTTTATTTCTCTATGGATATGCTGCCAATTGTTTTCTGGATTTTTTTCTTTCTTGCGTTTTCATATATATATATATATATATATATATATATATATATATATATATATATATATATATATATTGTTACGACCTCAGTAGGCGTCTGGGGGTTTATTGATACACGGTTCGAGGGACGAGCCGTATCGGCGCAGGCAGATGATGATGATCTTCTTCTTCCACCCCTTGCTTCTTTTTCCTTCTTCGTCCGGCACATACGTGGCGTAACATTTCCCCCCTCGCAGACAAAGCGCGCCGCGCGTTTCATGCAGTGTCGCGTTGACTGAAAGGCTTCAGGCGAGCGACATGCGTGACCTCTGTCTTTCTGGAACGTCTCCCGCTAGCTGTAAGACGTGCGATGCGGTAGTCGACTGCGCTCAGGCGGTCAAGGATAACAAAAGGTCCGATGTAGTGCGCGAGCAGTTTTTGGCACAAGCCACGTTTGCGTAAAGGCTTCCACACCAACACGAGATCTCCCGGAATATATGTGGCCTGCCGGTGCTTGCTGTCATAACGAACTTTCGATCTGTCTTGCGAGGCTATTGTACGTAAACGAGCAAGACGACGAGCTTCTTCGGCGAGACAAAGAGTTTCTGCTAGGGAGATTTCTGATTGGTCCCGATCAGAGAAGGAAAATATTGTATCCAGAGTATAACGGGGGGGTCGAACATAGAGGAGGAAGAACGGGCTGTAGCCGGTGGTCTCATGTTGGGAAGTATTAAACGCGTATGTGACGAACGGCAAGACATCGTCCCAGTTCTTGTGGTTCGAGGCAACGTACATAGAAAGCATATTCACCAGTGTTCGAATTGTTCGCTCGACGAGACCATTCGTCTGCGGGTGATAAGGCGTCGAGTGTCTGAGCTCTGAGCCACACATACGGAGAAGTTGTTCGACAACGTCTGCCGTGAATTGACGTCCACGGTCACTTATGATGACGCGAGGGGGCCCATGACGCAGTATGATAGAATGGAGAAGGAAGGACGACACTTGACCAGCAGTCGCGGATGGCAGGGCAGCAGTCTCGCAGTACCGAGTAAGATGGTCAGCACATACCACAATCCATCTGTTGCCTTTCGATGAACGCGGAAAAGGGCCCACCAGGTCAATGCCAATTTGTTCGAACGGAGAACTGGGAGGCGTCACAGGTTGTAGATGTCCGGCCGGAGCTGCTGAGAGAGATTTGTGCGCCTGGCATTGCGCACAACTGGCCACGTACAACTCAACTGACTGGCGCATACGTGGCCAGTAGAAGCGTTCCTGGGTACGATGAAGAGTGCGCGTCGTTCCGAGGTGACCTGAAGTGGCGTCATCATGCATGGCGTACAAAACAGATGACCGTAGTGCCTCTGGAACCACCAGCAGGAAGCGGGAACCGGTGCCGGAGATGGATTTCTTGTACAGAAGACCATCACGGACGCAAAAGCGGCTTTCCGGAGTGGATGCTTGTGCGAACAACGGATTCAAACTCACGTCCTTCCGCTGCTCAGTTTCAAAGGTGGCCTTATCCGGGAACGCTGGTGCTACGGACGCAATCAGATGATCGAAATCGTCAGCGTCGCAAACTGTAGCATCAACTGGCATCCTTGAAAGGCAGTCCGCGTCCGCGTGTTTCCTGCCGCTCTTGTACGATACCGTGAAGTTGTACTCTTGCAGCCGGAGGGCCCAGCGTGCTAGACGGCCTGACGGATCCCGAAGGTTGATAAGCCAGCACAAAGAATGATGATCCGTAACTACTTGGAAAGGACGACCGTATAGGTATGAGCGGAATCGCTGCACAGCGAAGACGAGTGCAAGGCATTCTTGTTCGGTCACAGTGTAATTGCGTTCCGGCTTACTTAAAGTGCGACTGGCATATGCGATTACGTGTTCCACTTGATTACATCGCTGTATCAGGACTGCACCTATGCCAATGCCGCTTGCGTCGGTGTGAACTTCAGTCGCCGCAGAAGGATCGAAGTGCCGCAGGATAGGCTGCGACGTGAGCAAGAACTTCAGTTGGTTGAAAGAAGTTTCACAATCAGGAGTCCATTCAAAACTAGCACCTTGGCGGAGAAGACAGGTCAGTGGAAAGGCAACTTCTGCAAAGGCGGGAATAAATCGGCGAAAGTAAGAGCAGAGGCCCAAGAAGCTCCGAAGCTCCTTCACTGAGCCAGGTGGTTTAAAAGCTCTAACAGCCGCCGTCTTATTCGGGTCGGGCCTGATGCCATCCTTGTTGACGAGATGTCCCAGCACCAGTGTTTGTCGAGCTCCGAAATGACACTTCTTTGCATTAAGAACCAAGCCAGCATTTCGAATACATTTCAAAACCAGCTCTACCCTTTCGTTATGTTCACTGAATGTACGCCCGAAGATAACAACGTCGTCAAGATAACACATACAGATGTTCCACTTCAGGCCGCGCAGAATGGTGTCCATGAATCTTTCAAATGTAGCGGGCGCGTTACATAGACCAAAAGGCATCACGTTAAATTCATATAGTCCATCCGGAGTAACGAAAGCCGTCTTTTCTTTGTCCATTGAATGCACAGGTATTTGCCAATAGCCTGAGCGTAAGTCTATGGACGAAAAGTAGGATGCTGAATGGAGGCAGTCTAGAGCGTCATCGATGCGTGGGAGAGGGTAGACATCTCTCTTTGTGACGGAGTTTAGACGGCGATAGTCCACACAGAATCTCCAGGTACCATCCTTCTTTTTGACTAGAATCACGGGAGCCGCCCAAGGACTCGATGATTCTCGAATGACACCCTTCTGCAGCATATCACGCACTTGTTCATCAATTATCTTGCGCTCAGACGGCGACACTCGGTAGGGTTTCTGGCGGATGGGCTGTGCTGTTCCCGTGTTTATCCTGTGGAGAATCCGAGACGCGGGAATCGAGGGCGCATGGTCATGGGAAAAATCGAAAATCGCCACGTATTTGACAAAACGTCCAGAAGCATGCGGCGTTTGTCAGTAGTAAGTGACTTGTCGATCATAGGTAAAAGTTTTGAATCGGCCGTAGAAGTATTGGCTGAGGCCCCACCTGGAGCATCACTGAGGGCAGCCACTGCCATCGGTGAGTATGTTTTGAACTTGGCAAGCTTCAGTCCTCCTGGTAGAACCACCGACTCAGCTGAACAGTTTACCGCCCATAGTCCTGTGCGTCCTTGAACGAGTGACACTATGCAATGCGGCACCAATGTGTTCTTCTTAATGCAACTGAGATGAAAGGGCTCCACTAATGCGTCGAACGCACTGTCACTGTTTTCAATGCGTGAAGAGTATACAGGAACACAGACTGCAGAGAATGCCGGCACAATGCTATCTTCACTGACCCGGAGCGCACCGTGCTCCCTGTCTGAATTCTCTAATAGTTCTCCAGGGGCAGCATCACATATGTACACCTCTCCATTTCTACAATCAACAGTGGCGCCACACATTCGAAGGAAGTCAATCCCCAGGATTATGTCGTGTGTGCTCCTTGGAAGAATCGTAAACTCTGTGACAAACACTTGATCACCCAAGCACACTTCTGCGGTACAGACACCAATGGGACACAGCGAGTTACCACCAACGCCACAGAATGTTGTTGCCTTCTCCCACAAAAACATCACCTTTTGTCCTAAACGGTGTTTAAAAGCAGCACTCATAATCGAAACTGTAGCACCAGTGTCCACCAAAGCCATCGTACACACACCATCAACAAAAACTTCTACCTTGTTCTTGAACATCAACACAGACGGGGGTATTTCGTTTTGCAGCAAGTCACCAGCGACCTCACCCCCATCGGCCGCACTGTTTAGTTTTCCTGATGTGGTGACGATGAGCGGCGCCGTGGCGATGGAGACCGGTGGGATCGAGGCGCAGGAGGTGGCGTCACACTTCGATCAGAGGCAGGGGAGTTGTTGCGCCAGTGTCCGTGCCAGAAGCTGCTGCCGGGTCTTGAGTCGGTGGGCCAGTGTCCTTGAAAAGGTGGGACAGCAGGTTTATCGGTCAAGCTTGTCCACTGATCATAGCGTGGTATGCGCGAACGATCGCAATACCTCGATATGTGACCAGTCAGACCACAGTTGTAGCACACAGGCGCAGGACGAGGTCGTCGCCGTTCTTCGAAGTGTTCACGTCTGCGAGCGTTCGCGTAAGCCCGAGATTCAATGAAATCAGTTGTCGGTGGGTGGTATGGGCGTACGGAACGGAAACGTTGAGGGTACTGTGATCGCTCGTAAAAAACCGGACTTGACTGCTGAATACGCCGAGGCCCTGCAACCTCCGTTGCGTTGACGGATGGATGTTCATAAACTGTAAGCTGTGGGGCAGTGGTGTCCTGCGGGAAATAGGATGGAGACGTGGCAGCTGCCCGTTCACGTGTCATTTCGCCATGTCTGAGTAACTCTTCCCGAACAATTTGGCGGATGGTTGCCGAAAGGTCACCAGTTGAGGCCGCTTCTATGCTGGCTACTGAGGTGACATTTGCCAGACGACCAAACTTAGGCGCTATTCTGCGCTGCTTCAGGGTTTCAAACGTGCGGCAGTGCCGTACAACGTCAGACACTGAAGTCAGGCTTTCCCTGCTAATAAGGAAGTTGTAAACATCTTCTGCAATTCCCTTCAGCAAATGCCCCACCTTGTCCTCTTCCGACATGCTGGAATCGACTTCCCTACACAGCCTCAAAATCTCTTCAGTATACACGGTGCAGGTCTCACCGGATAGCTGGGCCCTCTGTGCAAGACTCTGCTCGGCAAGCTTCTTTTTTGCAGCTGAGTTGCCGAAACACTTCTTGATTTCTTCAACAAAGCGTTCCCATGTTGTCAGAATATCTTCATGGTTCTCATACCAAACGAGGGCAACATCAGTGAGGTAGAAAACAACGCGTGACAGTTGGGAGGCAGCATCCCATTTGTTGCAGTTGCTTACTCGCTTGAAATGTTTGAGCCATGAGTCCACGTCGTCATTGGCCCTCCCGGAGAAGGTTCGTGGCTCTCTGTGATACGGCCAAGAACTGCTGGGGACTGGTTCCCGAGCTTCTGTTTCGTCAGGCATGATGGCCAAAGAAGGAGGCAGGCCGGCGAGGCGACGACTCCGGCGAAATCCGAGGGGTAGCGGTCCCGTCGTTGGTTCCTATACCCCGCACCTTCCACCACTCTGTTACGACCTCAGTAGGCGTCTGGGGGTTTATTGATACACGGTTCGAGGGACGAGCCGTATCGGCGCAGGCAGATGATGATGATCTTCTTCTTCCACCCCTTGCTTCTTTTTCCTTCTTCGTCCGGCACATACGTGGCGTAACATTATATATATATATATTGTAATGACACAATATATATACGGCACAATCCACGGCACAATCCGTGGCGTCCTTCGCCACGGATTGTGCCGTGAGCACAGGTCGACAAGTGAACCCTGCGGCACAAGCCACCTGTCCGTACCCTCGTGGATCATCGGCAGCGTGGTTCTCTCATCGTAAAAACGCTGTTCACGCTTCCTCGATCATGGAGCCGACAGCCCTCCTGCAGCCGGGAGCACCTGTGCCGCCATTCGGGGACGGCGTCCAGGCCTTCTCGATGGCTCCTGGGCAGGCTTGCCCCGGCCCCACCACGACAGTACATGGCCTGTCGTTGACCGGGAATGCCGTTCACGCTTCCCACTGCGACAACGTCCTGCTCAGTGCTTCATCGGCACCTCAGCCGCTCAGGGGTGCTGTTCAAGCTCCCTCGGCCGAGGGTACCACAGCAGTGAGTACGCTGATCGGGGAACACGTCCCCACTGGCTCCGCATGTGGGCCGCCCGAGAGTGCCACCGAGCTTTCGCGCACCATTGCGCGACTCCGCCTCGAGGTCGGCGCCCTGACAGCGTCGAGTTCTGCGATATTCCCTGCTGCCTTGCCGGGACTTCACATTATCGATGAGGCGTTGGCCGCGGCCGCCTCGCAAGACCATTCAACAACTTCCCCCGAGAGCCGCAGCAAGCTCCAGTATACTCTCGCGGCTCTTTCACACCAACTTGGCTGTGTGGCGTCGCTATTTTCTGGAGCTTCGCCTGCCGTGACACCACCACCGGCTGCCTCCGAGCTACCCGAGTTTCGCGGCTTCCAGGACGATGCCGTCGATTGGGTGGCTACCATCAATGCTCTCGGAGCTCGCAAGGGATGGAGCGACAATCAGAAGTGGTGCGTGGCCTTAGACCGCCTTCAAAATCCTGCTGCTGCGTGGCACAGGTACGAAGGCGTGCGGCAGCAGTCCTGGGCGGACTGGAGCGCCAAGCTCATTGCTGCGTTTGGAAGAATTGAGTCTGACCTCACTGCTACCTCTCATTCTACCCTCGCCACTACCGAGCAAGGGGCTATTGAGAAGCACAACGACGAGGCAGCTGCACCCTCTGCCAACCTGCCCTACCTCGGAGATCAACCTCACGAGGCGCCGCGCCCCCCTACAGCTGTGCCGCGTGCCCCCTCCCCGGACAGCTTCCCAGAGTACCCTGCGGCAATCATCGAGACAAGCTGGACGGTGTACTCCTCCGGGCAGATCTCTGACTCCGCGTCGACACCTGACACACAATTACCCTTGACCCAACTTAGGACCGCCTATAAAGCACAGAAGCCAGTGAGCCAGCCTCCAAGCTGGTCAGCCCCAAATGGCCTGGATCCATTGACCTGCTGCGTGACGACGGCGGCTCTTTCACAACCAGCCGGAGACCAAGCACACGTCACAACGGCCAGTTTGACCCATAGTAAGGAGCCGCACCATCCCCTGCCACCTTTGCCGTCATTGGCCGAGTGCGTGGACGCTCGTAACTTGCCAAATGCCGTCTCCCCTAACGAGCCACAAGTGCCTACTCCACCTGAGGAGGATGCCATCGAAGTCATTCCGGTGCAGTTCACGGTTGCTCCGGATGGCGAGGCAACTGGCCATGTCGACATGAACGCACGTGACGGATTGGCAAAAACCTCCACTTCGACCAGCAGTGCATCAGCGAAGACGCTAGAGCACGACTTGCGTCGCAAGTCTACGCGCAAAGTCTACACAGCGATGTCGCTGATATCTATCGATATAGCCCATCGTACCTTCCCTCGCTCTGAACAACGCAGGCGTCCCCGCTCAGTGTGGGCCGCAGTACTGCATACTGGTGTCCCTGCAATGTCATCCAAGCAGCGAAGGGGTAGTCATCGCGATGGTCCGCCACCAATGCGATCACTCCGCACCAGCCAGTATCACCTGCTGGGTTTACATTCTCCAGGTGACTACATTAACTTGCCGCGCGGACGCGACCTGCAACGACCACCTCGACACAGCCAGGGTCGTCCACCAGAGTACAGGACAGTTCCACAGGACAGCTCGAGGCGTGCACATGACAGACTACCACGGCACTCCCAGTGCCGCCCTCCAGAGAAAATTGCCCTTTGCGCGCTAGCAGTCATGGCCGAGTGTAATGACGAAAACCGAAACTGGAACTCTCTCTGGCACAGACTCGCATGCTAGGAGGAAGAGGACGAAGACGAAGGGAGAATAAGAACAGCCGGCCTGCAGCAAAGGCGTTGTGTCTTATTTCTCGTCCTTACAATATATATATATATATATATATATATATATATATATATATATATATATATATATATATATATATATATATATATATATATACGTACACATATATGGTGCATGACATCAACGCCGACGCCAGAGGCATATTCTAGCCGAGAGTGTCCATATAATTGCTATCGCAATAAAAGGAAACGCTTCCAACCGAGCGCGGCCAAACGCGCTCCGCGTCTGCGCTCTGTGATTGCGGCTGAACGCGTCGCCTCAAGGAGCAGAGTTGTTTCTCTCGCCGGGACCGCTGTTAAAGTTAAGCGTGATCGGATCGGCATCACCAGCGTTATCTCGCTTTCCAAAAACGCGCCATTCGGCTGCTTCAGCGACAACGGTGGGCACGGAAATTCCGCACTCCGTCTTCAAGTTCCGTCCTTCCGACGATAAATATCGATTGCCGTCACCCAAACGGCGAACGCGCGCCCATTACTACCTGATCAATCGAGCATCTCAAGTATCGTTACCAAGGACGATTAAGGGGGAAAATTCTGATGTGGAAGCTGACGCATTGGCGGCAGAGTGTGCCCCTCTGGTTTGTCTCGGAAACAGTTGGCGTGGTACCCACTTAGAGATAAAGTGAATTCGCTGCGTTAGTGGCCTAGGCATTTATGAAGTAACAAGTAACCTACCGACATCCCGTGAAATTGGCTTAGACATTCGGGATTCTGGAAAATACTCGTAACGCAAAAGTGCAAGTCGAGCACTATCTGTCGCAAGAAGTAATAATAATAATAATAATAATAATAATAATAATAATAATATCTGGGGTATTACGGTGCAGAACACCCATACAATTATGAGGGGAACTGTATTGGAGGGCTTCGCATATTTCGACCACCTGGTGTTACTTAGCGTGTCCTGACATTGAATTATACACATGCCTCTACAATTTTGCCTCCATCTAAATGTGACCGCTGCGACTGGTATCGAACCCACGACCTTCTGGTCAGCGGCTGAGCACCCTCACCACTACACCACCACAGCGGACGTGTCCCAAGAAACTAACCACATTAACTGGTATGGCGACTGAGGAAAACACTGCTTTGTTCATCGCTACGCGCTCAAGTTTTATCTTGTGGCATCGGACCTGACAACCAGCTTTGAAGCTACCCGTAGCTTTGACGGCCATGGACGGCCCTCTCCTCACCTTATCTTTTTCCCTTTCAAACTTTATTTCCGTCTTCCGCTGAGACGTGCTCCCGTTTAGGGTTGCCGAAATAGCGTCTTTTTTTCTACACGACCTCTCCCCTTCTTCACTTAAGCCTGGTAAGATGGCAAATCTGTGGTTTCACTTCCGAGGATAGAGTTTCTCACAAAATTAGCTCGAAGTAAATCTGGCGCTAGTCAGCTGCTGGACGCAAGAGAATGCAAAATGGTTGATTTTTTTACTAAAACATCACCTAATATGCTATTTTTTGTCATTGCACAGACACGTGTTTTATTTAACACTGGTACCTTCTGTGTCGATGTAATATTTTACGAAGCGTAAGAAGTAACCCACGGCCGCTAAACTTGGCAAGCAGGCGACAAAGGGTGCGTTCCCTTTCTGCCACTTTATGTCGTTTGTTCTTTCTGCTGTACGTTTGGTTCTGCCGCCAAAATGATGAGATTGTGACGTCAAAATGATGAGTGGATGAGATTCGCTTATAACCGTTCTGTCTTGTTTACGCAGTCGTATTCACTTTTGAACCGAAGCCTCGCTCAACACCAACCAACACAAGCCTCGCAGACACATATACTCTGCATATACCATTATTCCCGGCGCTCCAACGGTGCCTCTTAAGAAATTCGCATAGATCGTGGCGCCGCATTTCCCTCTAAGTATGTTTGTGAGAAACTTTATGCTTTCAAGCCACACCTTCTTCTCCAGCATTTCATGTGCAGTCCACCTTGGGCACTTACAGCGCGGGATGGAACCAATCGCGCTTCCAGAATGCCTTTTTCATTCCGGACAAACTGACTGCTGTCAAAACGTTTTAATTTAACTGTTCGGGAGCGCTTAACTGAAAGCAACATGCTCAACATTTAAAGGACCATCGTGATCTTTGCTGTGCGCTCGTATTCACGTATATTGAGAAAAAGTTTACAGACTTATCCCCACGCCCTTGTGCTAGCTTCAGAGATTTATTTCAGTGTGTGCACACTATCAAGGCTACCGTACTATGCGATGTTCAATAATAGTGCACAGACACTGGCACAGAAAATTTTATTGATCTCCCATAGTAAACACATTGCGTGCTGAATTACTCATCATTGTTTCTAAACACCGCATCGGCTTATCGATGGGCTATGGTAGCTAAATAGTACAGGAATTGTTCTCTTAGAGCCGTCCAGATTTATCACTTTAACAGCGATTCCTCTGAACTCTATGCAGTCTTGCTCGTATTCCCCAAACGCCGATATGGACAGCGTGGAAAATAATTAGGCTTCATAGAATAATTATTTCAGATCAAATTCGAAATCAATAGTGAGTTTTTCAAATAATTTTGGATTGAATTCAAGTAATATATATATATATATATATATATATATATATATATATATATATATATATATATATATATATATATATATATATATATATATATATATATATATATATATTATAATGGCCCTATTTGTTATGCCCAACTAACATGCACAATATCTTATTTTATTTGAATCTAGGCCGATTTAACCCTATTTGGTTCAAAATAAGTGGAAACAACCTTGAATGACAGCAGGTTTTATTTTATAGGGTGCAAGTAGTAACTTGTAAAAAATTTACTATTGACTCCCATATAAGCTCGTATAAGCTGGCATAACGCATAAAAAACACAACATATAAGTCGGTATAACAAGCTTTTAACCCTAAAAAAATAACAAATTGATGTGAGGGTAATATGTTCAGTTAATATTGAAGTAGAGCTTCCCGGCAATGCAATTTTGTTATTAAATGTTTTCACGGGTTTGCATTGTTTTACTGAAATGAAGTATTTCGTATAAAAAGCTACATGCGGAGCGTGGGTTATTATACATTTTAATGTGTGCTTTCACGGCTTAGCCTTTCTTTACTGCACTGAAACCACATTAAAAAAGAGTTACTTGCAGATTAATTTACACATATTTGGTCATTTCGAATGCTTCGAAATTTTCAGTAAGTTAAATTCAATTCGAAGCTAATTCGAATATCGTAGTATTTGTTCGTATATTCCAAGCGTTTGAATACACGTACATGTCTATACTCTGTTTCAACCCTGTCGTTCAGCGCTACTACAGCGCCTGTAGCACTACCAAAGCTACAAGGTGTAAGAAATCCGTACGCTTGCGCAGCAAAACATAGTCCAACATATAGGTTCCTTAAAATTGACACGGTTGGCTAAAATTGGCGTTTTTAGTGTGTGTTACGCCACATTGATAAGTGATATGTTTATTCTTCACATTTATCTTGTACGTATTTAGTTATTTGTGTGGGTTAACACTGGTGTCGTCACAGATGCAGCCGTGCAGAAGCGACAGCCCACTTCAATCAGATCTTGCTACATGGCAACTGCAACGACAGCAGTAAATAAATTGTGAAATCAACCATCGCCTTGTTTCATCTTACTCTGAAGATAAAGCATGAAGCACTTTTTTGTTGTTATTAGTGAGATTTGCTGCATGCTTAGTCACACCCGCCAAGCTTAACGAACCAAGTCAGTGCTCGGGATGCATGCATGCGTTGTCAGACCAACAACGCTGCATCTCCAAAAATCGCTATTCTAAATCTTGCTTGTAAATTGGGTAGCCCTTTCGTTAGCGTTAGCGTGCATCTCAGCACTGACGCTAAAACTGAGCACGCTGCCTGCCAACTGGTGGTATGTTAGAACAGCGGAAGATATTTCCGCTACGCAAACGCAGATGCAAGCACCTACGGTGCCATCTAGTGATAAAAACACTATAATATATGCACTCTAGAAACTTAAGTACGCCACTAAATCGAGTTAACCCGAAGCAACATGCCCGAAGTCACCATTGATGCGTTTCCGCGCCGCGTTCGGTTAGTGTTGCGTTTGATGGCCCAACACACACAGTTTTCTTTGGACATATGCCGTAATTGAGTATTCCTCAAGACCCTTACTAGATTGCTCAGGTTGACTTGTCTTGTTTCCCTTGACTTGGAAACAAAGTGTGATGAGTGAAGAAAACGATGACAACGACGGAAGTGCGGGGCAAGGCGCGTGGGATGTTGAGCCAACTGTGCGCGTGCGGTCAGCCAATCAGCTGATGACCTTCGGTGGCCCATAGAGGTGGCGTGCCACGACTGGGCCACGTGTGACTATTACGTGGCGGTAAGCTTTGTGGCTGGGGACGAGCCGGAGCAGCGGCAGATGGGAGACAGCGGGCCGAAGCGTCGGACGCAGGCGATCCAGGTTCCGGCCATTGAACGCGGCCGTCCACGCTGCTGCCGTCCAACCACCAGCTGGGGTGGCATTGCCGGCACGAGTACTGCATCTCGGGGTGCGGCCTGGCCTGCTGTTCTCTTCCTTGCCGAGGACATCTCGGCGAGACGTCTCTGTGGTCAGACGTTCGGCCCAGCAACGTACGTGGCCTGGCTAATGGTCACGGTTGCGCCGAGCATATCGTCTCGACGCAAACTGTCCGCTGGACGGGCTGGCCATTTACACGCATGGAGCATCGCGTCTCCGATGCGAGTTGACTGCTCCGTAGTCGCACTCACGCCCCCATTCCGCCAAGCGTCACCGTCACCATAGCGTCGCACATCGAGGCGCAACCCGCTTCCGATCAACTGTCAGCGCCTGCTGCTCTGCACCTCGGCGTTCGTCGGGCCCCCTATCTCATCGTGAGGTTTTGGAACTTTGCGCCTTGAACTAGCGCTCTGTAGTTTTCTCATTCGATTACACAGTTTTGTTGCTTATTCGGCTTCATGGTTTTTCTGGTTCTATGTTCTGTTTTTATCTTTCGTGCTCTGCCATAAACGTCGTGTGTATTGTTACCGCGTCGTCTCAAAGTCCATTTTTCCTCGCACGACACGCAAAACAAGCGTTGACATTTATTGTAATGAAAATATTGTTCTTTATCGGGACTAAGGCTCGTCAACGCTGCGTGCATTATTATGCGTGCAAGTTATTTGTTCCACGAGACCACTTTATGAAATGTCCTGTTCTGACAGCACGGCCGATTTAGCGACCTTCATTCAATTATCGCCAGACAAATGCATTTTTAGTTTCAACCCCACACGCACACATATGTAAACGTAATTCATTACGTCCGCAAGTTGCATATGGTACGCTGTTCACGAGTTCGGAGGTGCGACAGAGTCTTATATTTTGGTCAAATGCACGTGGGGAAATTAAAACAGTCTTAGGCGTCTGTCGCAGCTTTATGGACGGACTTTCACAGCCATTTCTTAGGGCAGAAATACGTATCAAAAACGGTACACGATAACAAAATTTATTAGCTTTCTGACCACATAACCTTACTAGATGGCGAATAAAAAGGTTCCCTTTCGTATTTTGATCTGCCACTCACGTCGAAGGCCCTTTACAATCGTCGCTTGCCTATTACCGAACAGACCGGACGACTCCCATCGTGGCGGCTGTTGTGCAGCGCTCATATAGGGTCTTTTTGCAATAGTTTTCACATTTTTATATTCAAGCACGACTGTCTTTTGTACACAACCAAGTAATAATAGTGCTTCTACAATTTGTAGCCACAATAGCAGTGCCTGTCATAAACAGCCGCTGTGTGCCATCCTAGTCCGAATAAAGTGAGGTTGCTCCGTAGAAATAAAGCTGTAACCACAATTTTTTGGTGGTGGTGGAGGGGGGGGGGGGGCGTTGTCATCATTTGCGCAACGATACCGGTGCATTACACGGTTCGAGAAGAAGCGATGAAAACGCCCTGAGTTTGAGTCGCAGGGCCCCTTTAAGGAAGCAGGCTGCCAGCTATTTCCAATAACAGCCTGTGTGTCGAAAACTGTTGCGGGCGCCTAACTACAGTTTCTACTATTAAGCAAGTCCCAAAACACACTGTACTGTGCCCAGTGCTTCGTCTGCGTCGTCTCACTGGCGACTCAAGACGCCTTTGCTAACATGCTCCATTTCGATTTTTAGGTAAAAGTGTTTTTTATATAAACTGGCTGATTTCCTTCCCGGATATGATGACATTGCAATAATAAAATATACATTACCAGGTGGCACATAAGAACTAGAAGACGATGTTCTGTAGTCGGAAGCTGAGCCTATAGTCGCGCTTCAATCGTCAGCGGGCGTTGAAAAAGTGACACAAATATGATCTCTCGCTCCGAAGCGCGCGGCGTGAACCTGGAGGCCAATTAGCGCGTGTTCTTGAGCTTACTACTGGTGAGCTATTTATGTACTGGATTATTTACCGTTGGTGGTACTGAAAGCTTGGTGGCTTCACCGTGTTCTCGTTATCCCTTGCAAAATGGCGGGAAGAGCGCGCTAAAAAGGCCATCGCTCCGCGCATTGTGACGCTCGCACGCTTTTACAAGACGTTATCGTTCGCCGCGCACGCACACACACACACACACACACACACACACACACACACACACACACACACACACACACACACACACACACACACACACACACACACACACACACACACACACACGCAGACGACGACGACGGCGGCCATTATTATTATTATTATTATTATTATTATTATTATTATATTATTATTATTATTATTATTGAAGCGGCTCAGACATTTCCCGTCATCGCGCACTGTTAACGCGTGGTTCATGTGGAGCGAGTTTTCGCGCGCTGCAGTGTAGCCCTGTGAATATAACAATAGCGTCGCCTCAGATGTTGCCAGACTCACAACTTCCTTTTCTTCCTTTTTTTTGTCTCGCGGCCCATTCACAGCGGCTGCAGAGGTGGTGGCGTGTTGGGCGCACCTGACTGGCCAGCCCAATTCACGGGATTTGCAAGGCGAGTGATACTGCAAGCAGTACTGGGCACACGTTGAATCTTTTCACTAGCGTTTAATCGCAATTTTCACGCGCCGCGGTGCTGCTTCATACTTCGTGAAGATCTCCACAGCATTTTTATGCGCCTGCCTCGTTCGTTCATAATGTTCAACCCTGCAGGGGGACCCTTTAAAAGAATGGTATTTGAGGGCCGTATTATGTAAAGACTCAGATTTTCGAAGAGCTCCCTCTGCCAACCCCTGACCTAGGACGCTGTCGCCACGTGGACGTCACCACAGCATCACAGTATATAGCGTGATGGCCAGAGCGAGTTCTTCGTAAAACAAATCGTTGCAGAATGCGGCTCCTGGGCGTGACAGTTGCACGTGCTTGATATTGCAGCACTACATGCACGAAAAAAACTGTGAAGAAAACACAACGCTCGTCTCTGTGGGCATTCGCGTGTAGTTTGTGATCCTCTCGAAATGAGTGCATTCTACCAACAGATTGATCGTAGAAGAAAAAAAAATCTAGCAGATCCCACGTACAATGGGAATCGATGATATGCGAAGCACGAATGAGGAAGGTTGATACGTTACTTTCAAATCACCCCACCGTTACGAGGCAGAGAAAAATTATGCCGTACACGACTTCCGTGTCATGATTATAATTTTTGGATGTGTCGTTTACCTTCGTCATCTATTCACGTCACGTGATGCCATATTTGGTATATACGGGGCTAGCAAAACAGCCGCGAGCGCGCTATGAGCGTGGTATGTTGTTATGTTCTTACATGACACGGGTCTCATGATTATAATGTTTGCACCAGTCATGTACCTTCGTCATTCATTTACGTCACGTAACATAAAATTTGCTATATGTGGAGCTAGCGAAACGGCCTCGAGTGCATCATGAAGGGCCCAATATACTCAAACGTAACGTTGACCGGCGCGCACGATGGGCACACGGACGCTACGTTAGCAAAACGTGAGCACTCTATAGCATGACGCCAGGCGCGACCAGCGCCATCAGCGTCCGTCGGCGCGGCCCGACAGCAACTGGCACGAAATGCGACATCCTGCATCTGACACCGATGCATTATCCATACAGCATTGCGTCTGCCTCTTTTCGATACGGAGGGGACGCCGTACGCGCTGAAACGCGCATGCGTCAAAGCAACGCAGCGTGGCGCACGCCTGCTCGTATATGGCAGGACAGGCGCCTGGCGTGACGCGACAAAACGAACGCACGCGCGCCGGGTCATGCCGAAGTGTATTCGCGCCTTGACTGTGGCATGTAGTCATGTTCTCACATGACACGCATCTCATGATTGTCATGTTTGCACCAGTCACACAAACACGTCATACATTGACGTCACGTAATACCAAATTTCGGCATATGTGAAGCTACCGAAACCACCACGAGCGCATCATGAGTGTGGCATGTAGTGATGTTGTTACACGACACACGTCTTTATCATGCTTGGATGTGTCATTTACCTATGTCGTCCCTTCACGTCATGTAATACTGAAATTGGTAGATGTGAAGCAACGAAACGGCCGCGAGCGCATCACAAGCGTGGCATGCAGTCATGTTCTTACATCACACGCATCTCATGATTATCATGTTTGCACCAGTCACATACTTTCGTCATCCATTCACGTACCGTAACAATAACTTTGGCATATGTGACGCTAGTGAAATGGCCGAGAGCGCATCATGTGCGTGGCATGTTGTCGTGTTTTTACATGACACGCATGTCATGATTTAAACGTTAGGGTCTGTCGCTTGTGTTCGCCATGCAATCATGTCATATGTCACAGGTCCCGTTAATTAGGGAGGCGATCGCTGGGCTAACTACAAGGGCCGAATTATCGCCCCCGAACCGAACCACGAACGCGTGGACAATTTAGAGAGAGAGAGAGGAAACTTTATTAGAACTTGGCCGGCAGCTTGGTCCTTGGTGGCCTCAGATGGCGGCGCTGAGTCCCTGAACTCGGGCGGCATCTTCGGCCTGCCGGACAGCCCAGAGCTGGTCGTTGAGCTCCGAGCTTCTGAGCGCCGCCTCCCAGCGGCGGCGTCGCCGACGGAGAAGGTCCCCCGCGGCTCCCGCAGACGGGACGGCGGCGGGAACGAGTGAGCTCGAGGCTTCCTGTTGCCTGGTATTGGCAGCCGCCATAGGCGCATCGCGAACGGCGGTCGTTTCTCGACCATTGTTATCGGCGCATTCCCAGAGCATGTGGCGCAGCGTTGCTCTGTGCCCGCATGCTTTACATAGATCGGTAATGTGTTAGTGCGGATAGCAGTGGCGTAAGACGACGGGCTGGGGTAAGAGTGGGTCTGTAGTAAGCGATAGTTTACGGCATCGTGTCCTGTTTAATTTGTCATGCGGTGGCGGGAACTTTCGCCTTTCCAGTCTGTAGTGTTGCGTAATATCTCGGAACGTGATGAGACGATCACCCCACGACCATTGTGGTCTGTGTTGTCGCTGCGTGTCTGTCAAAGTGTCTCGATCCGGCAGATCAGAAGCCTTGTTCTCGGGAGCGGAGGCGGCGGCCACGGAATGTGCCGCGGCTCGGCGAGTGAGACCTCGAGCCGCGGCGTGGGCCGCCTCGTTGCCCGGAAGCGGGACATCGGTGTGTGCCGGGGTCCAAAGGAGGAAGACTGTTAAATTTTGTTGTGGCGATTGCAACGCTGAGTCACCATCACCGCACCTCTTAAGGATGCGGGCCACTTCCCGCGAGACGCGGCCGCGCGCGAAGCCGCGGATTGCTGCCTGCGAGTCGCTGATTACGATCGTAGCGTTCGGCACCGTGGCGATTGCTAGGGCTATCGCGGCTTCTTCGGCCGCCTCCGTATGTCCCGTGGTCACCGTGGCGCTCGCGAGGCATTTGCCCGCACGGTCAACGACCGCAGCGGCGTGTGCGTGTCTCCCGTTCCCATATCTCAGCGGCATCTACGTACACAACTTCGTCGCTAGTGCCGTACTTCTTTTGAAGGTCACTAGCTCGCTGGTTACGGCGCCCGACGTGGTGCGTCGGGTGCATATTCTTAGGAAGCGGCGGAACAGTTAGGCGGTCGCGAACCGAGGCAGGAACATCCGCTTTTTCTCCCTGCTGAGTGTGGTACCGGATGCCAAGTGACTCGAGGATGTGTCGACCCGTCTTAGACCCCGACAAGCGTTCGTTTTGCGAAACGACATGGGCCTCAATTAACTCGTCGAGTGAGTTGTGCAGTCCAAGTTCTAGTAACTTTTCAGTGCTCGCATTCAGTGGAACTTCAATTGCTCTCTTGAAAGCCTTTCGTATTATACATTCGATCTTGTTTTTTTCTGAGCCTAGCAATTTGAAGGTAGGGGGCAACGTATGTTATACGGCTTATTGCGTACGCCTGCACTAGACGGATCGCGCAGTGTTCGCGCATACCAGTACGTCTGTTCGTGATACGACGTAGGAGTCGGATCGTGTCGTCTACCGAACGACGTAGTCTTCGCACCGTCGCACCATTATGGCCGTTTGCCTGCAGGTGTAACCCCAGAATTCTAATTTTGTCTACGTGTGGAATGGGAGTGCCATCTGCCAATAGAACGCTTATTTTGTAGCACTCCCTTTCCTCGTCGCGCGGGGTTTTGCGACCTCTACTTGTAGGTTTGTAGATTAGAAGTTCCGACTTGGTTGCCGAGCATTCGAGGCCCGTTCCTCGCAAGTACTCCTGAACTTCGTCTACACCTGCCTGGAGCGTACGCTCGACGTGACCATCACAACCTCCGCCGGGAACCCAGAGGGTGATGTCATCCGCGTAGATACTGTGATACAATCCTTGTATGCCTAATAATTTCTCGGGTAGCCCCAATAGAACTAAATTAAAGAGTAATGGCGAAATTACGGAGCCTTGTGGCGTGCCCCTCGAGCCCATCTCAAATTCTTGCAGTTCCACATCTCCAACGACGACGCGTACGCGTCTGCCGGCAAGGAAGTCACGTATGTAATTATATGTTTTTTGTCCTAGTCCTAATGTTTGAACTCTGTTTAAAGTTGCTTCGTGTTTAACGCTGTCGAAGGCCTTTTTAATATCTAGGCCAAGGATCGCCTTGGTTGAGCTGGTAATGTCATCAACAATGTGGTGCTTCAGCTGAAGCAACGCGTCTTGTGCGGAGAGATTGCGGCGGAATCCTAGCATGGTGTGCGGAAATACATCGCGGACTTCGAGAAAGTCAGTCACGCGTTTGAGGACTGCGTGCTCCAGAACTTTTCCTACACAAGACGTGAGCGAAATTGGCCTTAGATTATCAAGCGCAACCTGCTTGCCCGGTTTAGGAATCATGATAACTCGAGCTCTTTTCCACGCTTCAGGAAGGGAACCGCGTTGCCAGCACTCGTTGATATAAGTCACAAATCGGGAGATTGACTCGTCATCTAAGTTGCGGAGAGCCTTGTTCGAAACCCGGTCCAGGCCGGGCGCCGATCGGGTGTTTAGTTCAAAAAGGACTGCCCGAATTTCCGCTTCGCTAAATTCGGCGTCTAGTTGCTCATTAGCAACGCCGTCATAATCTGGGTGTTGGACGCTCTCTGCCGACTTAAAGTAACGGTCACGTATTGCACCGAGCAGGTCATCGCCTTTATGATCGTTCACAAGTCTCCGAGTTTTATGGCCTTGAGCGGCACGAGTATCTTCCGGATCCAATAGGTGCCGGAAAAGGCGCCAAGCACTCGCCCCTCGCATCTGTCGTTCGAGGCCGTTACACAGGTCTTCCCATTGTGACCTACAGACTTGGAACGCATGTTCCTCAATTTCTCTGTCTAACCGTGCTATGCGTTTCCTCAACGCCCGGTTATGTCTTTGGCGTTTCCACCTCTTGAGTAGGGCTTGCTTTGCTTCCCACATGTGTAGGAGCCTGCTGTCGATTACTTCGAGCTTCGCTTCGGGCGGGATGTGGCACGTTACCGCGTCTACGTCCCGATTGAGCGTCGCGGTCCACTCGTCTATATCCGTGATCGGCTCGTCGCCCCGCCCGCCTTCTGCTCTCTTTTTGCGGAACGCGTCCCACTGCACTAATTTGAGTTTACGGCCTGTGCTTTCAGAGTATGTTCTACGAACGCTCGGGCCCGTGTCTACCGTAATCTCTATCAGAGAGTGGTCACTCCCTAAGTCCTCCTGCGTGTTTTGCCAAGACGCCGCTGTGACATTCGACACGAACGCGAGGTCCGGTAGCGTGTCTGCGCTCACGCTGTTACCCCGGCGCGTCGGATCGGCGGGGTTCGCGATCAGTTCAAGCCGTTGGTCTTGCGAGTCTTCCCAAAGGTGTTTGCCCTTGAGCGTTTCACGCGTGTATCCCCAGGCCCCATGGGGCGCAATTAAAATCACCCGCAACTAGCAGAGGTGCGCCGTTGGCGGCCGTGCTTGCTCTCCGGAGCATCTCCCCAAATCGGTGCTGTAGCGTGGGTTTACTGTAGACGTTAAGTACAAACAGGCCTCGGCCGCGCTTAAGGAATTATTTCTACAAAAACATGCGGTATCCTTACGCACTCAAGTTCGCGCTGCGCCACCGTGATGTTACGTCTAACTAGCACGGCGGCGACCGGCGCCGGACGCGGCGGGGGCGACGGCAGCGACCGCGGTCGCGCCGACGACGAGAGCGGATCGCCCCGCCCTCGGCGACCCGCGGCCGCCCCCGGCGTCCCACCACGCGCCGAGCGCTGTGTAGCACGTTTTTCTTTCCGCCTGTTGTCCGCCGCGGCCGCATTTATGGCTTTGTAACCAGCTAGTTTTGCCGGATAATTTGTTTCCTGCAAAAGGATAATGTCCGGTTTCGTCTCACGGCTTCGAATAAATTGCTCGAGATTTCCCCGCTTCCTCCTATATCCCCGGCAGTTCCACTGCCAGATCGTGTACTGTTGTTTGTGAGTGTTAGTGTGAGTGTGCGCGTGTCTAGCAATGGTGATGCTTGTGTTTAATTTAGCCCATCGCCGTCGAGGCGACTGGGGTGCGGCTGAATCTGCGGCTCGGCGTCTGGCAGCGCGTTCTGCTGCTGCTGACTCTGTTGCTGTCTAGCGTAGGGCTTACTCACCGTTCTAATCGGTCTGCCCGCAGATGGCGGGAGTCGCGCTTCAATGTTTTCTATGCGCGCCGTGTGCGCGGTGAGCATTTGTGTCATTTGTTCAGAGAGCTTAGCTATCGCACTATTGAACATGTCATTCATCTGTGCCACCTGTTTAGCAAAACGTTCATCGAGGCTGGTCTCGATAGTATCGATTTGTTTCTGTAGCTTATCATAACGGCCAAATCGCTGTGTGGATTCGTGCCTGGCAGGATCTAGTGCTATCCTTTTCGCGATACACGGGCGGTCTTCGCGTCCGCCTGCCCCCTCTCCTGAACTGCTCTCGTCATCCGTGTCCATCCCCGCTGCCTCGGGTCTCGACGGAGTCGAAGACCGAGGCGTCGGTGGTGGCGGCGCCATCGACTGTTGCTGCGGTTGTTTCATTCGTGGAGCCTCTCCTTTCAATTTGGAATTTTCCGCTCTAAGGGCGGCGTTCTCGCGTTTCAGCTCTGAAATTATCGATTGTAATGGTCCTAGGCGTTGTTCTAGCGCTCGCTCTACCGCTAGCTTGAGCTCGCTCCCACCACCTCCACCGACGGCGGTACCGCCAGGACGTCCCGCCGAAACAACGCCACCGGCGCGAAAGGCGGCCTCATCCGCCCATCTCACCTGCTGCCATGTGCCCATGGGTCCTTGTTGTTGCGGCTGCCGCCACGTCTGATGCTGCTGACTTTGTTGGGTGCCTTTGTTGACAGCTGCGGCGCCCGGAACGGCGCCACCGCGCGTCTTCGACATGCTTCTCGGCCTTGGTGTCCGGCTGCGAGAGCGGGACCGGGATTTACCGCCGCCGCCTCTCGCGTCTCGGCTTGTCGAGCGTCCTCTTCGGGTGGCGTTGGATGAATGACTGTCAAACGCCGGATAATGATTGTAGTAACCTCCGTTGCCTTCAGTGCTAATGCCGCTGTTGTAGATGCTGTCGGATGCTGCGGCCGCTTGCTCTTCTTCACGCCGCTTTCGCTCTAGGCGGCGACACTTGACTATGTAAGGAGTCTTGTATCTCGCCTTGCAGACGCGGTCACCCGTGAGATGATCCTTGCCACACAGTTGACACCGCGGCTCGCAGCGATGGTCAGACGGTGGGTTACTGCTTCCGCAGCCACGGCAAATCTTGTCGGCAGGGTTGGGACACACGTCGGAGCGATGGCCCAGCCTCCCGCACGCGTAGCACACGTCGATGTGCTTTCTGTAGAGGGAGCATCTCACAAGCATAGGTCCATAGTATACGTGTCTGGGAACATGGAAACCGTCGAACAATACGATGATGTTGTCCGTGGTGCCCATTCGCTTGGCATGCAGCACGCCGGGGTTGCGCTGCGTCACTAGGTTGTTAACGATGTCCTCCGGGCTCTCGTCTTTGGAAATGTTCCTAATCAGGCCCTTGGAAGTGTTCTCCGGGGCGGCCTGATAGGCGTTCGCCTCGAACTCTCGGTTCCCGATGCAAAGCTTGCTGATGGCTCCGTAGCGTTTGGCTCTGTCCGCGGACGGAGTGCTGAGCACCACGATGTTCTGTTTAACGTTGAGGCAGATGCTGTCCTCTCTAGCCGCTTCTCTACCGATACCTGCCGCGTTACGAAGGCAGCAGTAAATGCGATCAATGTTGTATTCAGCCCCGTTGAATCCGCCGCGGGGGCGCACAATGATCCTGTAGTCATCGGGCGGTAGCTCTGGCATTCGGCTCGCCTTAGCGAGGTGCTGCAAGTAACGAGCACACTTCTTTTTATTCTGCGCCGCTGTGGCGGTATCCGGGGCAATCCCTGTAGTCTCCGCGGCAGCCTCCTGTTGCTGCGTCTCCGTCTACTGGTCTTGCGCTGACTCGGACGCGCCGTCGGCCTGTTTCGTTCTCTTTACGCTGCACCATCCTGCTCCCTCGCCGAAATCTTCCGGCCGAATGTCCTCTCCTTCTACCTCTACGACATCCATTTAGCCCTGGCAAAGGCCTTGTACGCTGCCGTCGGGGATCGGGAGCTCCGAGGAGGTCCGGTGACACGTTAGGCTTGCAGGCCCCACCGCCGCAGCGGCCGGCCTATGGCGTCGTGCGCAGAGACGCTGGACTTGGCGTTCTTGCTTTCGTGGTGGAATAAAAGGCGCCAATAAGTGGCTAAAAAGTGGTCCCACCTGGCAAAACTTGGTGTCAGGGAAGTCCTTGAAACTGCCGCCGATCGATGGTGAGAAGCGTTTTCCACGATAAATTCGACAATCCACCAAAAACATAGGAAAGTTGCGGAGCCGACGCGCAACACGTCCGCACTCCGTGGCCCCCTCGACCACATCGACAATTTAGAAGTGCTCCTTTTTGGCGCGCCAGCGGACGCCGGCTGTGGCCCAAAGAACAAGTCAGAGCCGAGAGTTGATAAACAAACCAAAATTATATTCTCAATAATTGCAGATCAAAAACAATACACAAGTATGCACACTCCACAATAGTTGAATACAATATGTCGCCAATCAAACAACGTACAACACAATACAATCAGCCACACTCGAAACAACGGACACAGACAACAATACGCACTACAATGCAGTCGCATGCATTGAACAACCAAGACACTTAAAAACAAAATGGTTAGAAAACTTATTCAGTCCAAAGTTCTTGGAACAAAAGTCTGAATGATACTCTTCTGAGAATCATTCACTCAAAGTCCAGCATTGTCGTTCCGCTGCCCCCGAAGTTTCTCTTCCAGGAAACCTTGCCGATGTTTCTCTTCCAAAAAAACCTAGCGTCTTCAATTGGCCACTCTCCAAGCTTTAAACTTCTTCGCCGGAAACACGTCGGCTTCACACACGCAGCTGTTGCCACGCGTCGTCGCTCGATAGCGGTAGACACGCACTCTTGCCTGTAGCTCGAGCCTTCACCCCTCAGGTGGAATTCCTCTTCTTCTCCTCCTTTGTCACGGAAGACAAAAGGCTTCGCCCTCAAGGCGGAACACCCTACGGGCTCTGGCGCATACTTTCTTCTTCTCCTGCTTTGTCACTAAGGACAAAACCTTCACCGACAGACGCGGCGGGATACCCTACGCACACCGGCGTTAACTTCCTTCTTCTCCTGCTCTCCCATCTCGGCTGCTCGATTAAATACTTTCCGCGCGAGATTCCAGAAAGTTTTCAGCATTTCGTCGGCACGATACGCAGCGAAAGCTGGGGGAAAGGGCGAGACGATACGGGGGCCGTCCGCAACGGATGACTCAACCCGGCATAACCACGCCCCTTTCCATCGAGAAAATTCCAGGGCTTGCTCGGCCGCCGACGCGAGGAGGTTTCGTCAGCGAACCTAAACTTCCGAGGGGAGAGAGTCGCGCGCCCGGGGAGTCTTCGGATGTTGTTTTCCTCTCTTTTTTTTCATTGTTGACTTTGCGGCGTCACTCCGGCGTTTCGTCGCGAGAATACGGCGACGCACCCTTTTTGAGCGCTCGTTTTGTGACACTGCCCCCCACTTTAACAATATTATCTCATAATGTTCAAAACCACACAAACGAGCGCGAACAGTCCTCACACTCTGAGAGACTGTAACATAGTCCGTCGCTCATGACACGTCACATTCCCAATAGATCACTCAATACAATTGTACATTACAATTCAATCTCACAACACATAGCATATAGACACAGGTACATCAATACAATACTCCATCACATACTTCAAGCAATACAAATGTACAAGGTTTGTCTTTACAACAATTGTACCATACTATACATCACATCACTGTAACAGAAATTTTGATTCACTCGACATACAGTTGTGACACAGGGCAACAACCACATTAACTTAACATATAGCACTGTCAAACACATTCCGATTCGTCCTCAACACTCATCCTGTGCATTTCGAACGGCGCTTGCGCCCTTTCTTGCGGTGCTCGCTCGATCTCTTCTTGTGTTTCCACGTTCCTTTTCGGCGAGCCCTTTCCAACGACGATATCTGAGGCGGCGTCTCAGCCATCGTTGTCGCTTCCGACATTGTTAACGGATCATGACGTTCAACCGATCCTGTCCGGTTATTCACCCGCTTGTTCATGTCCCGACATTTGGCCTGGCTGGCCGACTCCATTACCTTTGCACTGTCGGTCGGTTGAGGTCGTGCCGACGTAAGTCCAGCTGCCCAGCACGTGAACTCATTCAATACGATTATGTTCTCATTCACTGTCTCTTGCGCCCAGGGGGCTCGAGTGAATTCCTTCACAGGATTGTTCTCCGCTGAATCTCGCAGTCCCTGTGTCAGCGGAAGCTCCATCTTCGGGTCTTCCCCTAAACATTCTGGATCATTCGGCCCTCGCGCCCCGTCGATGTTTCCGATGACGAGGTTGTACAGGGGGGTCGTCATGCATAGAGCGGTAACCTTCCCGCTTAAGTACGGGGTTTCAACCTCAATCTCTGCTTCGGGAAGCATCCGAACCGTACTGTCAATTAGGCAAACCGGTTTCGTTTTGCCTGTCAACTCACTTTCCCGTACCAAATTTCTCCGCACGATAACAGTGGAGCTACCGGTATCTCTTAACACCGTAACCTTCTTGCCCGCAACATTTCCAGGCAGCGTTGGCATTCCCTTCGTAACACCGTTGGCTGTTTTGTCATTACAGCACCCAAATAGGGATTTTCTCTCCATTTTTCTACTCTACGAGTCCATCGGTGACGTCATCAACGGTTTTTGGTGCCACTTGCGCACAGGATACCTGGTGAGTTTGACTCGCTCCGTTACGACATGCATCTGCTTTGTGCCCAGTCTGACCACACTTGAAACATTTTACTACCATAGGGCTCGTAAAGTTAATACGACAGGCGTTCGCGCGATGACCCACTCGGTTAAACAGAAAACGTCGCGGAACACTCTCCGATGCACGCTTCTTTGTTAGGGTGCCGATTTCTTCGAATCTTCGGGACACTCCTTTTTGACTCTGGCCAAATTTGTGCCACCTTGCGCTTCCAAGAATTGATCAGCCAATTCAAGCATTCCTTCAAGTAACTCAGCCTTCCTCTCTTTCAAGTACAGCGAAAGGCTTGGGTGGCAACTAGTAAAAATTGCTCTCTAATAAGGAGCTCTCTAAGCTCATCGTACTCCTGCGCTGTCCCTGAAAGTTCAATCCATCTATCGAAATAATGGCAAAGTCGGGCGGCATACTGCGTAGCCGTCTCGCCATCAGCTGGCTTTCCTGTCCGAAATCTGTCCCGGAATCCTTCCACAGTAAATCTAAATCGCTTCAGTAAAGCAGCTTTCACCTTTGCATAGTTGGCTGCATCCGTCGGCGTCAGCCTACCGTCCACACTGAGCGCTTCACCACTCAAGCAAGTACTCAAAGCAGTTGCCCATTGATGTTCCGCCCAATTCTGGCTTCTCGCAATCGTCTCAAATCGGTGAAGGTACGCGTCAAGGTCGTCCTTCCTTTCATCAAACGCTACGAGCAGCTTGCTTGGGTTCAAGGGGAAGCCGTGGTCCTCCCGTTCGCTGGTTTCAACTCTAGCTTGGACCGGAGTTTCACTTCGCTGTTGCAAACAGAGCCGCTCGAGTTCCATCTCGTGCTGTCGCTGCCATTCCCTTTCCGCTCTTTCTTCTCTCGCCCTCTCAGCTGCCAGTCTTTCTCTCTCCAGCTCCAACTTCAATTGCTGCTCTCTTTCTTCTCTCGCCCTTTCGGCTGCCAACTTTTCTCTCTCCAGCTCCAACTTCAATTGCTGCTCTCTTCTTTCAGCTGTCGCTTCTTTGCCTCTCTTTCTTCTTTTGCCCTTTCAGCTGCCAGCTTTTCTCTCTACAACTCCAACTTCAATTGTTGCTCTCTTTCTTCCTTCGCCCTTTCAGCTGCCAACCTCTCTCTCTCCAACTCAGCTTCTTTTTCCGCTTTGGCTCTTTCGACCGCCAATCTTTCTTTTTCAAGCTCAGCTGCCTTTTCTTCTTTGGCCCTCTCTTTTTCTTTTTTTTCCTTCTGGGTGACCCACTTCCGTAGTTCGGCGCCAGAAAGACCCATCTTCTAACCAAGAGCGACTAACTTTTGGAGATCCATTGTGTCTCGCAATTCGCAAATAAAAACTTGCCGCGTGCAAAAAGTATGTGCCTAAATCAGTCTATCGGAACACTCTCCTGCACTCGTTAACGAGAACACCGAGAACACACAAAATCTTTCCGATAGCACTATCAACAACTCGAGGCTCTTCTCACTACTTTGGACAGCTGTGCACCAAAAGGTCCTCGTCGCGGACGCCAGAATAATTGGCACATGTCCCGTTAATCAGGGGGCGATCGCCGGGCTAACTCCAAGGGCCGAAGTATCGGCCCCCCGAACCGCACCACGAACGCGTGGACAATTTAGAAGTGGTCCTTTTTGGCGCGCCAGCGGACGCCGGCTGTGGCCCAAAGAACAAGTCAGAGCCGAGAGTTGATAAACAAACCAAAATTATATTCTCAATAATTGCAGATCAAAAACAATACACAAGTATGCACACTCCACAATAGTTGAATACAATATGTCGCCAATCAAACAACGTACTACACAATACAATCAGCCACACTCGAAACAACGGACACAGACAACAACACGCACTACAATGCAGTCGCATGCATTGAACAACCAAGACACTTAAAGACTAAAGAGTTAGAAAACTTATTCAGTCCAAAGTTCTTGGAACAAAAGTCTGAATGATACTCTTCCGAGAATCACTCACTCAAAGTCCAGCGTTGTTGTCGTTCCGCTGCCGCCGAAGTTTCTCTTCCAAGAAACCTCGCCGAAGTTTCTCTTCCAGAAAACCTCGCGTCTTCAATTGGCCACTCTCCAAGCTTCAAACTCCTTCGCCGGAAACACGTCGGCTTCAAACATGCAGCTGTTGCCACACGCGTCTTCGCTCGATAGCCGTAGACACACACTCTTGCCTGTAGCTCGAGCCTTCACCCCTCAGGTGGAATTCCTCTTCTTCTCCTCCTTTGTCACGGAAGAAAAAAGGCTTCGCCCTCAAGGCGGAACACCCTACCCGCTCTGGCGCAATTTTCCTTCTTCTCCTGCTTTGTCACTAAGGACAAAACCTTCACCGACAGACGCGGCGGGATACCCTACGCACACCGGCGTTACCTTCCTTCTTCTCCTGCTCTCCCATCTCGGCTGCTCGATTAAATGATTGATTGATTTGTGGGGTTTAATGTCCCAAAACCACGATATCATTATGAGAGACGCCGTAGTGAAGGGCTCCGGAAATTTTGACCACCTGGGGTTCTTTACCGTGCACCCAAATCTGAGCACACGGGCCTACAACATTTCCGCCTCCATCGGAAATGCAGCCGCCGCAGCCGGGAATCGAACCCGCGCCCTGCGGGTCAGCAGCCGAGTACTTTAGCCACTAGACCACCGCGGCGGGGCTGCTCGATTAAATACCTTCCGCGCGAGATTCCAGAAAGTTCTCATCATTTTCTTGGCGCGATACACAGCGAAAGCTGGGGGAAAGGGCGAGACGATACGGGGGCCTTCCGCGACGGATGACTCAACCCGGCATCACCACGCCCCTTTCCATCGAGAAAATTCCAGGGCTTGCTCGGCCGCCGACGCGAGGAGGTTTTGTCGGCGAACCTACGCTTCCGAGGGAGAGAGTCGCGCGCCCGGGGAGTCTTTGGATGTTTGTTTTCTCTTTTTTTATTCTTGATTTTGCGGCGTCACTCCGATGTTTCGTCGCGAGAATTTGGCGGCGCGCCCTTTTTGAGCGCTCGTTTTGTGACATCATACCATAGCAGTTTTGCAATATGTAATGTTAACGAAACCACCGCAAGAGCAGCAGAATCATGAAATATAAATCATGACATTCATGACATATATCATAATTTTCTTGTTATGGCTAGTCAAATATATTCATATGACATTTATGACATATGTCATAATTTTCAAGTTATGACAAGTCAAATACGTTCTTCATACAGCCATGTTATGCCATACCAAGTTTGGTATTGATAGCATTATCGAAACGGCTAGGAGAGCTAAAAGTTGTAGGCGGCTAGGTAGATAGATACGCTCAAAGTCGCCGAAGTTCGCTAAGAAATGCTTCGCGTTTAAAACACGCACACGAGACATACGCCCACTACCAACTGAAAAGTCACACCGCGGTGGAAAGAAAGGCATACACAGAACTTACTTGAACGTTTATACGTGCTGAATGCTTTTCTGTGATGGAGCGACCATCCAGTGGAAAGTCGGCATTCTTCTTGTCTGCATTTCTTCGTTTCATTGTCTGCGCTGTTACTTTCTTCTATATCGGGTATCCACCAAATGTCTCTAACCTTCTGTCATTATAGTATAAGGAATCACTGATACATTATTGCACTCTTGAAACGCGTACAGGCAACGAACGGGACAGCTGCTACAGGAGGCAATCTGCTTGCACGCCCTTCAAAGCAAGCACTCGGATGAAAAAGGTGCCGCCTTTGTAGCGTCGCACGCGGGTAAATGAACATGGACATTGCAAGTTTCCAGATGATGTAGGACTTTCTGGTAAGCGTCTGATATTACAGCTACTACAACGGCGAGCACTGTTGGTGTGCTCACATGAACGGGTGACCAACAGCCCTGACCGCACCGCGCAACAACACCCTTTCTCGAAAACACTGGACATGCGCAACATCTGATCGGCGATACGCTCTTTCCACCGCAGCACGCCATGCACGATTCGCTTGTTCGTCGTCTGTAGCCACCTTTTTGTGAACTGAGCTGGCGCATCTTGCATATCAAGGTCCATCTAGATTAAAAATTGGAATGCGAATGCAAAAATAAGTAATAAACACTTTTCATTTAAACTATTTATTGAATGAAACTGTGAAGAAGGAAATAATTTAAAACGCAAGATACATCCCCTTAGCAAACAGCAGTTCAGCAATCGTGCAAATGTGGTCGCTATCATTTGGCGTGATGAATTAGTGCCACAAAATGCCAGTAAAAGTCCGTGAAATCGTCAAGGTATCTATTTTTATACCGCAACCGCTTCACGGCTTCCTACTGACAGGACGTCACGTGTAAGCGCAGGCCGTAAAGCCAGGTCAATTAAGACTTGAAATCAGGGTTAAGCATCGTCGCTGCCATTCTGAAGGCCACTTAGAATAGGGTTGCTTCTTCTAGTAAACCGTCACGAAGCCACATAAAAAAACTGAATAGCAGTGGCAGTAATTTGACTAAATTTACTGTCTGCAGGTGCGTGTTGTAGCCAGTATATGAAAATATAGCGTCAGTTCCAACATTGTCCCACCCCGTCCTTGGAAAAGAATAAATGAAGTCATGCGAGTTATTTATTCTTCATATCAATTGCATGCGAATATTGCATAGGGAAAGATTTTGTCCCCATTTTCGGGTTCGACTTCTACGTCAAAAAGCGTCTTCAAATATTTATTTAGGCGCTCTGTTAGTCCGTTCGTTAACGGGTGGTAGGAGGTTGTCATTTGACGAGTCGCTACACTTGGCATGACGGCGTGATTAGAAAGGCGATGCAGCTTGCGATACGGTTAGAGAGTAAGTAGTAGAGAGCAAGAGAGAGGAACCTATGGCGCCACTCATTCCAAGATAAACGAAGACAACGCGAGAAATTGCATCACTCACAGAAAAGTTCTTCTCAACAGCTACATTCTTATACAAAGTACACCCGACACAATACACAGGCGCCTGCATGTGGTGCAGTAGAGAGTTCAGAAGGGCCCATATATATTAGGTATGTAAGGGTAGATCATACAACACGGCCACTCTTTTCTGCGGGACGCTGAACTTGTTACAGGCCTGTAAGAGTACAGGCCTGTACTCTTGCCTTCCTTTACTGGAAATTTACAGGTCGTGAGCAAAATCGCGCAAGCGTTACATACAACGTCCCACTCTCCAAGACTATAGTTGTGAGATGGAGGACCAGATTATGGCGCAGCCAGAAGGAAACCTCAGTAGGACGTAGCATCGCTTTACGGCAACGCACTCCGAAAACTCCAAAAAGCACTTCCTAAAAGTATGAACTCGAAACCGTCAGTTTTCCTTTCAGCCACATTTCTCCTCTGCAAGAGCTGGGCATAAAAAAGTTACAGCATATTCACGGAGTGAATGATGATGAATCGGGCGAAGCGTCGGCCTGTCCGTGCTTGCTTTCATCCGTCTGGGAGACCATCCGAGCATCCATCTAGTGAACACTTCAAATACAATCATCTCGCATCTCCTGTGGCACATACCCGCACCGCGCCTCTATCCATTTGTCCGTCCGTGCGTCCATCTAGTGAACACTTTAAGTACCGCCACCTCCCATCTCGCATCCCGGTGGCTAAGTACGACAACGACAGAGGATGGACAGACTCCTGTCTTAAGGAGCTTCGCCCCTAAAAGCCAAATCGTGGCTGCTCGCAGAATCTGTGGTCACCAGCACTGTTACCTTGTTAGCGTGAACCCAACGGGTGAGAATGAGGTTCCTCTTCGTGGGGCTGGAATACCGAACCTCCTCTTAGCGGACATGTTTCACCATATTCAAGCTATATACTCACCTGGTTCCTCCCTCGCCCTTCCTCGTCCACGAAACCAGTTTGCAGATTGACCACAGTCTCCAGTGACCACATTTGCCTCCGCTGCCATCTTGGGTCCATCCAAGGCGGCGATACCGTACACGCCTTATAGTTGCCTTGGCCCAGAGCCTGCTTGCTTGTCACCAGTTATCACCTCAACTTGGGTGCTGAGGCAAACTTGGGCCACCAAGTCCGATCGGTAGCGAGACCCGCGCTTGCTACCACCCAGCTCCTCAAATGAGCAAGCTTCGAATGTTGTTCACTGAGGAGCTGGTTCCTTTTATACAGTTTGTGAATACATATGCATTTTCTGATTTGTCACATTGGCTTGAGCAGGTGGGAGATTGGTATTTTGAGCAGGCTTCATGCATTGCAGTGCAACTGTACTATGGTACTGCAGCTGACGAGTTACAGCGTTTCAGTAGTTGTGCTAAATCCCACTGAATGCACAAAATACGTTTAAAAACCGCTAATTTGAATATTTTGTACCTTCAGCAATGTTTCGCAGACGACATTGATGAATACTTCTTTCAAACTTACATGCACGACATTTTCAGGTTAAGCACGCGCATTCTGATAGTATAAGTTCAAGCTCGTTGCAACGTATCAGAAGTGATAAATAACCGTTTGCAAATATAGTATCACTTTTAAAACTAAATAAAATCGTGACACAATCAGAGCGAACGGAACATCAAATACGATTTGAATTGTAAACGGCTTTTACAATAACGATTCCCACATTTTTGTTCGTTATTAATTTCAACAATAAAATTGATCAACGTATAGCCAGCAATTTGCAAAGCACCGCGGGTGACGTATTTTTGGACCCTATGCCACAGAGGCGTTGCCAGAATTTTTTTTAAGGAGGAAGGGGGTGTCAGCCATACTCTATATGTTCGTGCGTGTTTTTGCGTGCCTATAGACGCAAGCAAAAGTGAATATTTCCTGTGGGGGGTTGGGCGCCGTGAATCCCCCTCCCCCTTCGTGTCCCTACTTGCACCAATATTTATGATGATTTCATGGTTCCCTGTGCCCACGCTAGGGAAAAAATTGCTTTCTTTGTCACTCACTATTTTCTTACTTGAGGTTAACATTTTCAATTGCTTTATATATGCACACAATATTTTTAGGCACAAATAGCGCTGTTCGGTCGGAACCATTTGTAAATAGAACAATAAATAATACAATATTCCCCTTGTACGTCGGCAAAAAAGTAGAACTCACTCAGAGTTACTCAACAAATATATCTTGCACTTTGGACTCACTCGGACTCGCACTCCCTAATCGTTTCTTCAAGCGGGCTCGGTTGGACTCAGACTCACGAGAATATAATCTGCTGCACTCACTCAGACTTCGATCTGAGTTTGAGTGGGCCCGGGTGAGTTGACTCGCGAGTCCGTTAGCCTAGAAATCGGCTTTTTCATCTTATGGTGTCTGTACTCTTCGACGCCAATATCTTACAGGTAATCGGTACATTTTTTTTTGTGCCTTTTGATAAAGTAGTACCAAATACGAGTTTTGAGGGATCCCTAACCAGTAAGGTCATTTTTTTAAATATGTGATAACATAAGAATCATTTACTGAAAACTTCCCTAGAAGAGTTGTCGGTATTGCGGGGGGGTAGAGGGGGTCAGGGCACCATGCTACAAAATTCGAACCTCTGATCAATAAATATTTAAACGGTGTGTGAACGACGGCACTGCTTCGGAATGCGCGTGAGTAGACGGGAATACGCACGTGAAGTAAATTAAGGCTGATAGTAATACTAAGGGTCAGTAAAAAGGACCATATCTCGGCAAAAAAAGTGGAACTCACTCAGACTAACTCAGGAAAGATGTCATGCACTTTGGACTCACTCGCACTCCGACTCACAAAAACATTACTCCCTCAGACTCGGACTCACCGCTCGATATGAGTTTGAGCGAGTCCGAGAGAGTCGACTCAACAGCGAGTTCGCTGACATATGATACCGAATACCACGGCGAAGTCTATCTCTTTGACATCTTCCTTCAGGTTTATTGCACCCTAGATGTCACTCGCACCGCGTTGTGTGAACTGCTGTTCCGTTTAGAGCTTAGTGAGTATCAGTCAGCGTTCGCTTTAATTGCTAAAGCTCTGATAACTTTTACAGGGAAGCATCCGCGCTGCACAAAACGCTTACTCGGACAATGGAAGGGCTGGCTACGTAGACGAAGGTAAGCGGTCACATTCAGCCCACCACCTTGGTTCGCGTATGTCCAAAAGAGTCACCACAGATAATAAAGTGGGCATAATTTAAACTTTTGTTCATAGCTACAGCATCATATTGAACAAGCAGTAAAAATAAAGGGAGTAGCTGCATTTTTATTTGGCGTGAAGAATTCACAAGAGTAAAAATAGGCGGAGCATCTACGTGTGGTTCGCTGCAAAGGATGTCGAAAGACAATAGTCTTATGTTTGGAACCGTTACATGACACATGGTGCCATGTGGTGATAATGTGAAGAAACGAAAGTTTTTTTTTTTGGTTTTTTTAACGCAGGGCCACTGGTAAGTAACAGTACACGGTCGTTTTAGTTAAAGCCCCTGCTTTTTTCAGCGGAGTGTACAAAACATGCTCCGGCTTCGTCAGCACCACGTAGTAAACAGTTTGGTCATTAAAATTACGTATATATGAATTTTCTCAATAAAAAAAGACACACTGTCTAGCACTTACGTATTGACGTTGCGCCTCAGCTATGGGTATTATTTGCTTTCTTTTATTCAGAATGTTCAAAAGTTTGAACGCATGCAGATCAATATGGGTGGACGTTCAGCAAGGGGTCAAAATGAATCGTTCGTTAGACAGACTAACAAAAAGACAGACAGAACGAAATTTCTACATGTTCCTGTGTACTTGTTGTAGAAACCAGATTGAAGAGGGAGCTCGGAGGCGAGGAAGAACAAGTAGCCAGGGGTACGCTCGGCATATTTTGTATTCCTGTTCTGTCAACAATAAACCGAAGACGTATCGGTTCTGCGGTCTCTCTGGTCCTTCTGAAACATGGTGCCATGACCAGGATACCTGAGGACAGACGCAAAGACTTCAACCACATTCGCAACAACGGGTTGAAGAACGAACCAGCAGCGTCTGGCTCAAGGACGAACCGTCTAGGGAAGGACCACGACCGACGACTGTTGGAGACGCGCAAACACAGGCAAGAGCTCTTTCAACACGTTTTAAGCATGAATAAAGAGGTCCTATCGAAGAAGCGAAAAACGCTTCGAGCAAATGTGACAACACTTACGAGTGAAATCGATAAGAAGATAGAAGAAGACGCCGATCGAGCGCAACTTATGACGCTTCTAAACCAGATGAAGAGCGTGTCGCAGACGCTAAGGCAAGTTAACGAACAGATTGAACCGTTCGTTGAAGAAGACGACGCGGAGGCAGAATTTGAAAGAGTTTTGCATTGTGAGATGAAGATCGTCGCTGCAACAACAAAAATAGAGGAGCAATTACGCGAGTTAGAACAAGCGACGCAACTGACTACGAGAATAGTCAAAGAACAGGCGAGCTCAGTGCAAGGTACTAACCAAATCTCGGAGACGCAAGAGCTTGTTAAGTTGCCAGGTCTTGAGATGATCAAGTTTGATGGGAAAAAAACAGCATGGCCAAGGTATACAGGACAAGTTTGTACACTACATGCCGCATCAAGCAGTAATTAAGAAGGACCGAACAACAACAAAAATACGAATTGTCTTTGACGCATCGTCAAGCCAGAATCCAGGTGAATCCTTGAATGACTACTTGGAAAATAGGCCAAATCTAAACCCCGAATTAACAAGCTTGCTGATGAACTTTCAACATCACAAGATCGCTATGTCAGCCGACGAGGAAAAGGCATTTTTGCAGATCAAGATCCATGAAAATGACCGAGACACACTGCGATTTATGTGGTGGGAAAGAATACCCAGCGAAGATATGCCAACCCCGAAAATAAAAACGTGGAGGATGACGAGGGTTACTTTTGGAACTACACCAAGTAGCTTTCTTCTAGCAGCCACAATTCGTCGACATTTGCATAAACTCGAAGAGAAATATCCAGCAGTTGTGGCACAACTCCGGAAAAGAATCTACGTCGATGACGTTTTACTAGGAGCCGACGAATACTCGACATCAACAACAATATACAAAGAATCACGAGACATTTTTCGCAATGCGGGAATGAATTTAAGAAAATGAATTTCAAATGACGCCGAACTAAGAAAACTGTTTGATGAAGAAGGAGATGATCTGGATCGAGGGATAAGAAAAAAGGGACAAATAGAGATTTTGGGACTGAAATAGAATGTCGTAGACGACGTGTTGAGCTTTTCCGACACTACATGGCGAAATGACAAAGATATGGGACAACTCTCAAAAAGACAGGTTTTGCGAGCCACGGCAAGACATATGACCCTTTAGGTTTTTTGACACCATTTTCAGTTAGAGCAAAAATATTGGTGCGAAAAATTTGGATGGATAAACTGAAATGGTATGACCCGTTACCAAGCCAGCATAGATCAGCTTGGAAGGACTGGTCGAAGGAGCTTCAGCACTTAGATGACTTCACCGTTAACAGATGCTATGACAACATACAAGCTGAAGTGAAAGCATCGACTCTACACGTGTTCTCCTATGCGAGTCCAATGGCGTATGGAGCAGCAGCATACATTATAACAGAATACTCCTATGGAAGCAATGAAGTCAATTTAATCATTGCAAAAGGTAGAGTCGCTCCAATCAAAAAGATTACACTAGCAAGATTGGAGTTGTTGGTGGCCACATTATCAGTCAAACTGGCCAGTCATATAACTGAGAATTTCATCAGGAAACTAAGGAATGTGAAATTCTGGACTGACTCTCAAATTGTATTATGCTGGATAAAGTCTAACAAGATGAAAGATCTGTTTGTTCGCAACAGTGCAGCAGAAGTTAAGAGCAAGTCCAACGAGAGTCAATGGGGTTATGTTAAAAGTGATGAAAATCCTGCGGATTTGATGACAAGGGGGATGAAGATGAAACGTTTGCTGGACAGTGAATTATGGTGGAAAGGCCCAACGTGGATCAAGAATCAAAAACAAAGGCCTGATTATGACATCATGCAAGAATCGGACAGTGATGACAACAAAGACGAAGAAAAGACCGTGGCAAGCTTAACTACCACCACGAGTCAAGAAAAGATAATTGATGTGAGCAGGTTTGGATCAAACAAGAAAGCGTTACGAGTTACCGCGTGGGTGACGCGTTATATAGGAAACCGACGAAAAGAAAGGAAAACAGGTTCGCTCACAGGAGAAGAATTGGACAAGGCAGAGTTTGCGTTGATGAAACAGGAGCAGAAAATGCTGCAAAATGCAGTGACATGAATATATTACAACATGAATCTGTACGGCACGAACATCTTCGAAAATGATAAAGGTGTCCTAAGAGTAAAAGGGAGGCTTCAGTGGAGTGATTTGAGCTTTGATGAGAAGCATCCTATTATTTTACCAAGAGAAAGTCACTTTTCAGAACTCCTAGTTCTGAACGCGCATCAAGTGACAATGCACGGTGGACGTTGCAGTCAACATTGACACATCTAAGAACGAAGTTTTGGATTGTGCGTGCCCGACAGATGGTGAAATATGTGATAAAGAAATGCATAACATTTAGAGAATTTATTCTAGACCAATGGCACAAGAAATTTCACCACTACCAGCTGACAAGATACACAGACGAGGCAATTCGATACAGTTGGTATAGACTTTGCTGTACCGCTAAATGCTCAAGAGGAAAAAGGCGAAAAAATTACAAAGCTTTACAATGTGATATTTAGGTGTGCAGTAACAAGAGCCATACAACTGGAGTTGGTCAAGAGGATGTCATCAGAAGCGTTTATACAAGCATTCCGAAGATTTGTAGCTAGAAGAGGATTGTGTACAACTATTTGGAGTGATAATGCAAGAGCATTCAAAAAGTCTGAGAAAGAGATGAACAAGATATTAAAGATGGAAGATGAAAGGGTTCAACAGTATACCAGTAACCTGAAAATAAAATGGAAGTTTATTGTAGAGCTAGCTCCATGGTGGGGAGGATTTTATGAAAGACTGATCAGAAGCTTTAAGACATCCATGGCAAAAACTATAGGTGCTCGACTTTTGGATGAAGAAGAACTACGGACTGTGGTTGTTGAAGCAGAAGTAGTACTTAACAACTGGCCTCTTACTTATGTGTATGACGATCCTAACGAGCCACAACCCATCACACTGGCGGACAATATAGGAGGCAGGCAAGCAATGAACAAGCAGGAAGAAAACAGATTCGGAGAATACAGTTTGCTGAATTACTGGAGTGTAAGAAAACAGGCAATGATAACATGGTGGACCAGATGGAAAAAGGAGTACCTGAGGGGGCTTAAGTGTTCCATCAGAAAAATAGAGCGTTACACAAATGTACAAGAAGAAGATGTACTTCTGCTTGGAGAAGCGCGAAGAATAACTCAGTGGAAACTCTGCAAGGTAGAAAAGATTTTCCCAGGCGAGGATGGACTAGTGAGAACATGCTTACTTCGTACACCTGAAGGCCGATTAGTCAAGAGGCCGATTCAACTGTTGTATTCACTCGAAGGTTGTTTCGGTTAATCTGGCCGGCGGAAAGATGTAGAAAACAGATTGAAGATGGAGCTCGGAGGCGAGAAAGAAGAAGTAGCCAGGGGCACGCTCTGCATATTTTTCTATTCCTATTCTGTCAACAATAAACCGAAAACGTATCGGTTCTGCGGTCTCTCTGGTCCTTCTGAAACACTTGTCTCCCGTGTCTCGACTTTTTGATTTGGTGCTCTACTATTATTTTTACGTTCTGCGTTGAAGTAGGCTAAGAACGACTATCATTTAAAAAAAGCAATCATGTGTGGTAAAAACAAGTCGTCACCTATTGCATTACGAGTGGGTCGTTGAGTGCTTCCAACCCATTACAAAGGACTCAGCAATAATTTGTCAGCCACTGAATCAATTACTGGAGTATACAGCGGGTACCCTGCAAGCACGATTGTATTGGAAACCCCAAAAGAGTTTGCGACTAGTTCCACAAACGGTGCTCTTCCAGCATTCGCTGTGATCGTGCTGCGCTTCCCGCGCAGGATGGAAACCGAGGTGGTCGCTGGAGTCTGAGGTCAAGCTGCAGACCGGTGTCGTGGACGAGAAGGAAGAAGGGGAAACCATGTGAGTAGCTTGGCTATGGCTGCACAAGTCTGATTGGAGGAGGTTTAGTTGTTCAGCTCCACCAAGGAGGACCTCATTCTCACCCGTTGAATAACCACCCATTGAGAAGAAAAAGCCGGCCACTTGAAGTGTGGCAGCTTGGGCTAGTTGGTATGGCATGACGATAGTTATAGCGCGAAAAAAACGACGACCCAGAGACAAGAAGGACACGAAACACACGAGCGCTCGTGTCTTTCGTGTCCTTCTTGTCTCTGTGTCGTCGTTTTGTTTTCGCGTTATAACTATCGTCGGCCACTTGACCTTGAAATTTTCCACATTATCTTTTGTTTTGCTCGAGTTTGCATGGGCAAAAAACGAACACTGAGAGTTAGTGCGTGTGTTGGTAGGATCGAGTCGACATAGAGGATAAGTTGTCGCCAGGCATATTTTTTATAGCTGTATGCATCCAACGTTATGTGCACATTGTGCTTGGAGTGAAGCGTAAAATTTAACACGCTGATGCAACATCCCGGGTAATCCCATCAAAATTAGGAAAGAAATCATCGGGGGAAAGTGAACTTTGCACAAGCCATGCGACAATTTCCATAGACAGAGCAGAGCCGGCCTGTCACAGACCTTGCGACAATGTTCAAACTTCGGTGCCAGAAACTCGACGAGCAAACCTAGCTATGGTGCTTCCGGTATATAAGCCCGAGCCTTGCGTCGCTCGTACTCACTTCGCGCCACGCTACCTCGGCGCGTGTGCGACTAAGCGAGGTTAAACCCAGTTGGTGCGTAGTTGTGGCTTTGTTATTGCTAGACAACAGCACGTAGCATTTCTAGCAGAGGAACCATCAATCTTTTATTAGGGGCAAAGCTTTTAAACCCGTAGGTCTGTCCTTATTCTGTGATCTGTTTGTAACAACCTTTGCAAACTGCCTACTACTTCGTCCTTGCAAACATCCCACTACGCGCCATCACCAATCCGCCACTTCATTGACCATAAAGCATCCTTGCAAACAAGAACAAAATAAAAGTTGATTTGTTATTATACGCACAGTCTTACGTTCTTTATAATCATGTAATGGGCTTTCACGGGGAGCCAGCACAGTTGTTACCTGCCAGCGACATTTGCAGGCAAGTTTGTTGGCATTGCGCAGCTACGTTTGCGAATGGCTGCGAATAATATACGCACAGTCCTAAGTCTTTCTAATGATGTCCTAGGCTAACTTTCACGGGAGAGTTACGGTTTACCGATATTCTACCCCTCTCAACTTTCGCCCACACATAATCATTCTGTCTTTAGATATGGCGTGATTTTTATTAGCAAAAATGGTGGATCATACATTATTAAGAACTGTTCGGAACAAAAGTGAAACCTGCAAGCAGATACAGCTTTCTTTTTACCCAAAGAATGCTACATAATATAGATACTGCGCAGGCGCCAACAAGTTTTTGTTTCCACGACCACAATTTAGCAAACTCTTTCTTAGAGGGTGGTCGGCAAGATATGAGAACCGGCACGTTGAAGTGTATAACTTCCCAAACTCGGTTATTCCAAACAGCGCAGAAAGGGGACATAGAAAAGAGCACACAACACAGGCTTTTTATTATTGTTGTTGTTGTGTGGTTTTCTCTGTGCCTCGTTTCATGCGTTGTTTGGATTAACTATCTGCACGTATACCAACAGGTCCATCTTGGCCATTATTTCGGCGCCAGAACTCATGTCGCTCGAAGTGTTGCGATACTCATAACCTCCCTTTTCTTCCTATGCAGACTCTCCTGGCTCAAGAACCGACGTACCATGCCATGCGGGCTGTGCGAAATGCGCAGCACACCGAAGCATCTACAACTACGAAATATCATCAATCTCACATCGGAAACAAGCTTCCATAAATAAAATTTCAGTTACGAGTCAAAGACAGCGATTTGTCTGTTATCTTTCTATTCTATTCATTTTCTTTGCGTGCTGCGTCTTGCTTTTTAGTGTATAAGCATGCATAAATCATCTTCGGGGGAGGGGGTGGGTGCAGGAAACTTAACCTACTCAGCCGTACTACGTATTTTCTTGCGTATGTTGGGATTTCCGTGAATATACACACATAATACATTACACACGATAAACTAATTATAAAGCTTCGGTTAGTTGGTATACCAGAATTATTTATCTCCTGGATCTCAGCTTATCTACTCAATCGCAACCAATATGTTCAGGTAGGAGAAAAACAATCGGGCTGCCTTCCTGTGACTTCTGGCGTTCCGCAGGGGAGTGTACTAGGCCCCCTTCTGTTTTTGGTCTACATTAATGACATTGTCAATGTAATTAGCACCCCGGTACAAATTCGTTTATTTGCTGATGATTGTGTTTTGTTTAGAGATGTAACCTGTATTAGTGACCAATGTGATCTTAATACTAACTTATGCAATGTATCAAAATGGTGTGAGCAATGGGGAATGCTTCTTAATGCAAACAAATGTGTGTATCTCCCATAACGCGCAAAAAAGTCCCATTAAACTACACATACAATTTAGCTGAAGCACCTTTACTTAAAGTAGCCTCTTATAAATACTTAGGCTTAACGTTAACAAGTACCTTATACTGGAATTTGCACATAAATAACATCTGCTCTGCCGCTTTCCGTAAATTATGCCTTCTCCGCCACAAGCTCAAGACTACTCCGCCTAGTGTTAAACTCCTCTCCTACTTTTCCCTAATTAGGCCTAAACTTGAGTACGCCTCCATAGTTTGGGATCCCCACACAAAAATTAACGTCCAAACCTAGAAAGAATTCAAAGAAAAGCAGTACGATTCATATATAGTAAATTTATGTCAACCGACTCCCCCACTGCATTACTAACAGCAAATGGTATAGAACTATTACAAATTCGAAGAACAAAAAGTCGGCTACAATTTCTTTCAGACATAGGGAACCACAGGCTACCCTTAGACACCGCAGTATACGTATCCCCTTTGTTAAGCAGACCCACTCGACACCACTATCCTCATTCCCTAACGCCAATCTTCGCAAGGACTGATACTTTTCGGTACTCCTTCTTCCCACAAACAATAGATGATTGGAATAAACTAACCGAAGCATTTCCTCAACGCCCTTGACAATTTTGTAAATACTCTTCTTCCATGACTTCCTTGAATGGTATTGGCACCTTGTTGTTCAACTGTTACTTTTTTTTAAGCCATAACCCCTCTGTCTTATAGCAAAGGACTTGTGTAAGAACGCTTTGCAACCTTGTTTCATTCTGTTATTTAGTGTGTTTCATGTATGCCCACCCTGCTTGGACTTTTTGTCTGCAGTATTCTATAAATAAATAATGCCTGGGTTACATTTCTACTGGGACTCTGGTATTTATTACTCGCATTTTCTGAGTCAATGCTGGCATAGTCACATTTTTCATAACAATATCGTATTTAAATGCAATGACATGTGTGACACATGCTGCGTTCCGTAATAGGCGTAAGTGCCACACGTCTCGCCGAAAGAGTTTGACGACGTACGCGACGGTATTGTCACATTATTAATGCCATGACCAGCGAGATAAACTTGTCAGATCACCTTAAAGGGGGTGATTACGTGAGCACCCAGAAGTAATCAGATTAGATAGATATAGATAGATAGATAGATAGATAGATAGATAGATAGATAGATAGATTAGATAGATAGATAGATAGATAGATAGATAGATAGATAGATAGATAGATAGATAGATAGATAGATAGATAGATAGATAGATAGATAGATAGATAGAAGATAGATAATGGATAGATAGATGCGCTAAGGGCGAGTTAAGCCCAATAAGAACTGCTTCTCACTAAAAAGACACACTGCAGTTGAAGTTGCACCGTAAAATCGGTGCATCTTCAAATGTGGTTGCAGTGCGGCCGCTTAAAGGTACACTAAAGTCAAATAACAATTTACGTCAGAGTGAAAGCTCAGTGAATTACAGCATCTAAAACGACAATATTACCAACAGCAGTGCGGTACTTACCGAGAAACTAAGATAAATGCACAAGAAAACATGCGCCGCAGTAGGACATTCTCAAAATGATCCCGATGACGTCAAACGAGTCACCTACAATTAATCATTAGTGGTCGATCTGACTGCACTAAATAAAGAACCTTCCATGCATCAAGAGACACTGTAAAATGCTACTTATTCTTTTCCGTTTGGTTCATGGAAGAAAGAACCGTCGGGCGTTACTTTGGGGAATAACGTGAGTGGTTCAAAAGTTAAATTTTTCCCTGGTTACAATTAGAGTAACTATATATGGTTACTCTAGTTAAACTGGACATGTCGTGCAATCTAGCGGGGCCCAGTTAAACCAAAATACGTCTGCCATCTCGGAGGCAATGGCAAGAAATTGATCAATGGCCGTTGTTTCTGCTGTGGCTCCCGCTGCTTTCGTTCTGCTGCGACTAGTGTTGGCAGCCGCGCAGCAAAGCTGGGCAACATTGCGCACAACAACAGTGACGTGAGTAGTTCCGCTTCTTGAGGCGGGTAACTTGAAGTGTGCTAACCCGATGCAGACCACTAAAAGGTGCCCCTCATTGGCACAAAAGTAACACTACATCGTTTCTGGACTGCTATTTCAGCAATCAACCTCGACTTGACGGTTGCCTTTAGTGCCCCTGCAATCTGATAAACATTACATGTATGTGCACTCCTATGATACAGGCGTCACGCCAGGTTAACGTCAAGTGTGGCTTAAGAACCATCCACTAAAGTTGCTCTACGTGGCTACCACACTCGCAAGCACCAGTGTTCGTAACACTCACGTAGCTGTTGACATCGTTACGCAACTGCTAACAACTGGTTACATAAAATATATGCGACTGTTCAACACACGCATGTGCGTACATTTGCCGATACTTTAGAATCGTATTAGAGTCTCACTAAATCAAAAATTATACCATGGTCGCCTTTCTTTCACATGCTTCGCGGAACAACGATTCCCAAGGTATGAGGGATTTTTTATCAATTTCGCGATCACAGACAAGATTATTTTTTGCACCAGCCAACGACGCCAACGCATGTATTTTTGCCAAACGAGCTCTTCAACTCAATCGCGTTAATATACGCATACTAATTGTTTAACTTATATATTAGCCGGACTCGTCGGTTAGTGTAAAGTAGACGAGACTCGAAGATAAACGACATCACACAGTTGAGTGATTGATGCAGGAACTTTTATATGAACTACAACAATGCCCGAAATTCAGCACACGACGGTGTGATGAAAAACAAAATGCCATGACAACTAGTGAGCAAAACGCAAACACTAAAAAACAATGACATAAACGCACAACTACCAACAATAATGGTAAAAACATTTTGACAGCACTTAGTCTTCGACAAACGTTCCGTATTTAACAGGTCCCCATGTAAATTTCTAATCTGAATGATTATGACCGCTAAATATCGCATAACATCACGGTTACTGTTCCTGTCAGACAAAAAATAAATAGTAAATCAGAGTGGCACCTTATTCCAGAGGTCGTCCACTTTGAACACAATCGCACATGGTCTTCAAGACGACAGCGTATGCCCGAATGTAGTTTTGTTGTTGACAGTTGTCTATAAAAAATGCATCGCCTGTTGAATTGGGAAGTGCAATATCTAAACAGTGCAGTAAAGACTACTAAAAAAAACATGACTGTTCATAAAACTTATCATCGCCCGCCGCTGTGATGAAGTGTAAAGGCACCTATTTAACCAAGCGAGAAACTGGAAACAAAACTGCAACTGGATATTTTGCGCGGCAAATGAAGACTAGCACAAGAACACACAATACGCACACGTTAAGCGAATGCAATGCCTTATATTTCAAGCCAATCCAACGTTAGGTCACCTCGGTGACACGACTGACTTCCGGCTATGCAAAAAAAAAAAAATTGGGGCAGTGTTTCGCAAAGGAGGTATCGCAGAGATCCCATATGCCCACGAAAGAGCCAAGTCGGATAAGGGAAGCAAAAGGCTATCACAGATTAGATATCAGCATCCAACTATCACAGAGATATCACAATGCTGCCGTGCTTAATAATATTTATTATTCATCATTAACAGGGCCAGGAGCTGTTCATTTATCTGTTGTACTTCGATTTGTAGAATACGCAGCCATCCGTATCGGCGGCTGCGGTCCAGGCGGCCTGCAGGAACTTTGCCACCTCCCAGGTCCCAACCTCTGGCGTTTCCTGGAAAACATTGACAGAGAGAGCAATTAAAAAAAAATGGGAGGGGGGACGAAGTTTACACAAGCCGCGTAAATTAATAAAAGAGGAGCACTGCCACAAAATTTTGAAGGCGAGGTAATGAGTGCGATAGATTTATGTGGCGTAATACACAGCATCTACGTAACATCAAGCGTAGATATAGCCTAGAACATCTTTAAAATGATTTTGATGTACATGACGTAGAACTGGGCGAGATAGAGAGCACTTCGCGACGCCGATATCAACGTGGTGCTAGCGTAAACAAACATACGTCACGAACTTGTGTTGGCTGGTCAGTGCGGCGCCCACGTCACAGTTTTGCGCTGTTACGTGGCCGGCTGTGTTTACCTAACTACCAGAACTGCTCTTGCCCTTCGAAACCGAAACTGCGACTGGGCGCTCTAAAAACGTCTTTAAATACATCGCCATCGCGCACACGCGATGACGAAGTCTCCAGCAGTGATGAGTCGGTCATAAGCGACATATTGAAAAAAAAAGAAAGGAAAAAAACAATTTGTGAAATTTTCGTGTCAGTGCTTCTTTAGGAAATAGCGAAGCTGGTTCATCTAATAGGCTCAGCGCGCTCTTAGACAAGGTGGAGTCGAGCCTGTCACAGATTACACAAGAATTTCTAAGTTCCCGAGCCAGAACCACATATATATATATATATATATATATATATATATATATATATATATATATATATATATATATACCAGATTCTTTGAACGTCATTTACGCTGGACCCGACCGACGTATTGTATGCAAGAAAGAGACGACGAAACTTTTGTTGAAGCGTCTTTACTAAAGTTCAACACTGTCGAAATTTGGGCTTGTTGGTGCATGGTGACAACAGAAAATAGCGCAAAGAAACGGGGACACAAGACGAGGACACACGGCACAGGCGCTAACTTCCAACATAGCGTTTCTTCGCGCTATTTTCTGTCGTCTTTACTAAACGTTTTCAGCTGGTCCACCAGCTGAAAACGTTTAGTAAAGACGCTTCCACGAAAGCTTCGCCGTCTCTTTCTTGCATATATTATATATATATATATATATATATATATATATATATATATATATATATATATATATATTATATATATATATATATATTGACGACGCTGCCGAGGGTGAAAAAGTGTACGACATTCACTTCACTGCGATTATTACTCAGAATTATTTGTTAACGCCCGTTGCCTATACTAGCCCTCGAAAAATACTTTTTCGTTCGCTTACTGCCCTATGTGTGAAGTAATTTTCGTAAATGGCCACTAAAACGGAACCACCGAGTCACGTCATTACCACAACGCAAATCCTGCAGCAGGCTTTTTTTTTTTTAAGAAATGCTTACGTCCGAAGGGCGCTGTCCCCCGACCTCCATGGGCCCGACGTAAGCGATAGCCTTCAACCGTTGCCTGCAAAAAAAAAAATTGAAAAAATAAGGGAACTGCACATTTAGTGGGTGCCAAGCATGAAGAAAGTGCGGTGCTGGCCAGCCTTCTATGTTTTTTTTATTTTCCCGTTTCTTTCTGCTTGATCTCTCACACTTCTTTTTAGTCTTTTTGTGTATTCAATTCTACATACACTACGCAATATGATCGAGTAAAATGGGTATCTTTTTGCTCCGCAACAATTATCCGACTTGCCTGCGCTTCCTTTGTCGAAATCTCGGTGCTGGACACTTTAGTATCAAGAACGATATATGTCACGCCGATAATGCGCATGTTGTTCGCGACCGGAAACTGCCGGGCGCGCGGCAATAACGCGAGAAAAGGAACGCTAGACAAATGACTGCTGTTGCGGAACAAAAAAAAAAAAGACACCCTTTTCACTCGACCGTTTCTTAGAGTGTATATACCCTTCTGGCTTCTTGTTTCTCTAAAACCGTCTATTTATTACTCTTCTTGATTCTCTCTTTCTGACGCTATTCATTTTTTCGCGTTTATATCTCTCGTGGTACTCGTTCTCTTGGCAATCAGGCTTACTGCATCCTACGCCGGACAAACCGGCGCTCCTATTATGGTGGAGAAGCAGGTGATCAAGAAGCATAAAATGAGAACACGTGCGGGTTGACAGTCACAATTTTTGTTCGCGACTAAGCGCGAATTCCACTGAGAGAACAGCAGTAGAGGGCAGCGCAGGCAGGAGGGGGGGGGATGCAGAGCACTGAGAGCAGGGCCGCTCTATCTGCCACTGGAATGTTGCAAGCTTCCGGAGAGCAGGTGAGAAGGTTGACGAGTGGGGAGACCCATCTGATCGAAACATTCAAAACGCCGGCATTCTGTGTGAGACAGCAGCGAAGCGCGCTTAACATCTGTCAGTCTCATTTTCGACGTTATTCTAATCCGCACTTGATTTCATTTGATTTGTGGGGTTTAACGTCTAGTCCGCACTTACATAGTGCGTTTGTGCAACGACGCATGCAGCGAAGGTATACCTGCGTATCGCCATCATCGCCGCCCTATAGATTATTGGCATGCCGATATACGGCAAGCAACGGTGTCAGACTACACATGGTTGCTTCCATTGCAGCAGCTCTCGCCAGCTGAAGAAAAATGCAGTCCCGTGACTCTCGTCGTACACTGCGCCTACTGAATGATATGTTCGGTTTAACGTCCCAAAACCGCCATATGATTATGAGAGACGCCGTAGCGGAGGGCTCCGAAAATTTCGACCAACTGGGGTTCTTTTATACTGCGCCTACTCCGCTTTTTCAGGCGAAGGCACTACCAAACTCCTGCAACGGATGGCAGTGGCCCTACTCCCGTACGACCCCTTAAGACGCGACGGCTTCGAAAAGAGCACTTTTAGCGTGCCTTTCAGTGCTCTGCTCCCCAACGAAACTCGCCTTAAGAGGGACTCTAGCCATGATCAAACATATCCGCTGTTAAAAACGGTAAGCAGGCTGTGGCAAACTTTTCTAATCCTCCGCAATTTCGTACAAAATGTTCGCAGCTACTGCTGCTCCTGCACTCAATTTCCGCGCTCCGAGTAGCTCTACAGTTCACCTAGGTTTGCGCGCTACGGGCAGTGGGGCGCAAATGAAATCTTGTACAGACGACGCCGTCTGAAAAAGTTTTTCTGATTTCATTTTTTACGACATGCTCTAACGCTCCGTTTTCTGGGGATAAACAAAACCTTTGTTTTTTTTTGGGGGGGGGGGGAGAGGGCATCGACAAAACTTATTTTTGAAGGAAAAAAGAAAGTCATAGCTTTGCCGCAAAGGCGAAGCAACGAATACAACACCAACGAATTGGAACATCACGCGAAGAATGGCAAGCAGATATAAACGTGTCCCGCGTTTCTCACGCATAGATGACACACGAAACGTACTCACAGGTACAGATGAACGCAAATAAGCGTCTCTTCGTTGTGTCTGAAAAGCACGTCTTTTTTTTTTTTTGGCAAACGGAGACTGTGCAGCGAGTGCCGCAACCTTTGTGCGCACGGCAACTACAACAGAAACTATTTTCCCCACCGCGAGATAAGCGCGCGCGTCTACCCCCCCCCTCCCCTCCCCGCGGGGCAAAGTACGCGTGGAAGATCAGCGCATGAGCGCCCGTCGCCGCATCGTAACGATCTGGTGACGCTAAGGAGCCTTCGTGTGCGCATCCTTCATGTGCACACGTCTCGACTCCCTTACATGAAGGCTCCTTAGCGAAGCACGCTCATTACGCCACCTCGTTGGTAATGCTGAAAACACAATTGTTCCCCCGAGATGGGCATTGTCAGCGGTAGGAGGTAGATATAAAAAGCTTGCCGTTGCAACGTTGAACGAGGTGCTTCTTGATGGCTCAGTGGCTAACGCTATTGACAAGAGGTCGGACGTTCGATTCCGCGCACCGGAGTCTTTTTCTGGATCAGTTTTCTTTCTAGCGTTTTCATATATATAGATACGTATATACGGTGAACGACAGCGCTCGACGACGGCAGCGGAGAAATCCAGCCGAGAGTGTTCATATTATTGCTATCGCAATAAGAACACAATTTCTGAAGAAACCCCTTCCCGCATCTGATTTTTCTTATGCCCCACCGTGCAACACGGGTTCTTTGCAGCGGAGCTGACTTATGTACGCTACGTTACCCATTTTCCATTACATAGCTGCAAACTATAGTTTCAGTTTACTACTACATGTACGCGAAAACATGCTTCTAGGCTCGAATAATTGAAAAGCCAACACTGCTATGAACAGGTTAAATGTGGCTACGTACCGCGGCAACTTATTGACAAGCTGTTCAGATCGAGTTCGTGTGGCACTTATGTTCGACTGTTCCTTCCCCGGGAGAAGAAATAAAAGGCATCATATTTGACCCTGTATGGTGGGTTAATATGACCCACTCTTAGGTCTTTTTCTCATTGCAAGGTGTGTATCTCAAAACCACAGGTTCACAAGGGGTCCCCAAACCCAAAACATTCATGGCTAAGAGCTACTTTTTTAGAGAAACAAGGCGAAAATTACGAAAAGTGGAGAAAAAAAATATCGATCCTTCCACTTTGTGCAAGTAGATAGACAGCAACACGCTGTTTTTCACACACACACACACACACACACACACACACACACACACACACACGCACGCACACACACGCACACACGCACACACACACACACACACACACACACACACACACACACATACACACAATATTGTCACGGGGTGCAGAGGGCTGACGGACTTCAAAGGGTTATTAGTTACGCCAGCCGATCGCTATCCAAAGCAGAAGGAAATTATTCCACAACAGAAAAGGAGTGCCTCGCCATCATCTGGGCTACGTCGAAATTTCGCCCCTACCTCTACGGCAGGCCCTTCAAAGTTGTGAGCGACCACCACGCCTTGTGTTGGCTAGCCACCTTGAAGGACCCTTCAGGTCGCCTCGCACGATGGAGCCTGAGACTTCAAGAATATGACATTACTGTCATTTACAAGTCCGGCAAAAAACACTCCGACGCCGACTGTCTCTCTCGTGCGCCTGTCGACCAACCGCTACCCGACGACCCGGATGACGACTACTTTTTGGGAACGATAACTACCGACGACTTCGCTGAACGACAGCGGGCCGACCCGGAACTTAAGGCCCTAATAGAATACCTCGAAGGCAGGACCGCCGAAGTCCCGAAGGTATTCAAGCGCGCACTTGCGTCGTTCTTTCTACGAAACGGTCTTCTACAAAACAAAAACTTTTCACCGCTTCGAGCTAAGTACCTCCTTGTGGTGCCTTCAGCTCTGCGACCAGAACTCCTGCAGGCCCTGCACGACGATCCGACGGCAGGGCACCTCGGTGTTTCTCGCACGCTCGCGAGGATACAATAAAGGTACTACTGGCCACGTCTTACTACCGACGTCACTCGTTATGTGAGGACATGCCGGGACTGTCAGCGACGCAAGAGACCGCCGACAAGGCCAGCGGGACTTCTGCAGCCAATTGATTCACCTTGCCGACCTTTCCAGCAGATTGGTATGGACCTACTGGGACCATTCCCGACTCGGCTTTCGGAAACAAGTGGATCGTGGTAGCTACCGACTACCTCACCCGCTACGCCGAGACAAAAGCCCTGCCAAAAAAAGGCAGTGCATCCGAGGTAGCTAAGTTCTTCGTCGAAAATATCGTACTACGTCACGGCGCCCCGGAGGTCCTTATCACCGACAGAGGAAGCGCATTCACTGCCGACTTAACTCAAGCGATCTTGGCATACAGCCAAACAAACCACCGCCGGACGACAGCGTACCACCCACAGACCAACGGCCTCACCGAGCGGCTTAACAAGACGATCGCCGACATGCTGTCAATGTACGTCGATGTAGAACACAAGACGTGGGACGCCATTTTTCCGTATGTGACCTTCGCATACAACACGGCGGTGCAGGAGACGACGCAGATATCTCCATACAAGTTGGTCTACGGAAGGAGCCCGGCAACGACGCTCGATGCCATGTTACCCAACGTCACCGACGAAGAAAACCTCGATGTGAGCGAGTACCTTCAACGCGCAGAAGAAGCCCGAACACTTGTGCGTCTCCGTATCAAGAATCAACAGACGACCGACAGCCACCGTTACAACCTTCGACGACGCTTCGTGGATTACCAGCCCGGTGAACGTGTTTGGGTGTGGACGCCGATACGCCGACGTGGACTAAGTGAAAAGCTGCTGCGACGGTACTTCGGACCGTACAGGGTGGTTCGACGTCTCGGCCCACTTGATGACGAGGTTGTCCCCGAAGGCATCACGAACTCTCAACGACGCCGATCGCGACCTGAAGTCGTCCATGTCGCGTGCCTCAACCCGTTTCATGCGCGTTAACAAACTGAAACAGTGTTTTTTGTATTATATTTGCATCGTAATTTATTCATTGTACTTTCTTTCGCCCCGCCGCGGTGGTCTAGTGGCTAAGGTACTCGGCTGCTGACCCGCAGGGTGCGGGTTCGAATCCCGGCTGCGGCGGCTGCTTTTCCGATGGAGGCGGAAATGTTGTAGGCCCGTGTGCTCAGATTTGGGTGGGTGTTAAAGAACCCCAGGTGGTCTAAATTTCCAGGTGGTCTAAATTTCGTGTTGGGATTTAACTGTTTATTTGGGCGAGCCTATGCCCGGTAAACAGAAAGTCTAATTACAGCAGCAGTCTCGCCCAAATAGCAGTCTCAGACTGATAGCGGCGAACGGAGCGTCGGCCTTCGATCAACAACTGACAAGCGGCGAAGCGCGTCGGCATTTATACTCCCGCCGTCGAATGTTCTAGCGCTACCGCTGGCGGCGGCGTACGTTCCAGAACAATCTGTACCATTCGCACAATGGGCGTGATCTTATCGAAATGATCTACTACAGTCCGGAACTCTCTCGAAAACTGCAGGCGCGGTTTGCGCTGAGAATTGTGTGGTGTTTTGGGACGATCACAGAAACTTGGGAAATGGAACGTGGCATTGCCCCCCTCTGAAAAAGGCATCGTCTCGATGCTTTAACTAAAGATGAAGGTACAATAATAATGCAAGAAGGTACAATGAATAAATTACGATACAACAATAATAGAAAAAAGCACTGTTTCACTTTGTTAACGCGCATGAAACGGCTTGAGGCGTGTGACATGGACGACTTCAGGTCGCGATCGGCGTCGTTGAGAGTTCGTGATGCCGTCAGGGACAACCTCGTAATCAAGTGGGCCGAGACGTCGAACCACCCTGTACGGTCTGAAGTACCGTCGCAGAAGCTTTTCACTTAGTCCACGTCGACGAAAAACTTAGCTACCTCGGATGCACTGCCTTTTGGCAGGGCTTTTGTCTCGGCGTAGCGGGTGAGGTAGTCGGTAGCTACCACGATCCACTTGTTTCCAAAAGCCGACGTCGGGAACGGCCTCAGTAGGTCCATACCAATCTGCTGGAAAGGTCGGCAAGGTGGATCAATTTGCTGCAGAAGTCCCGCTGGCTTTGTCGGCGGTGTCTTGCGTCGCTGACAGTCCCAGCATGTCCTCACATAACGAGTGACGTCAGTGGTAGGACGCGGCCAGTAGTACCTTTCTTGTATCTTCGCGAGCGTGCGAGAAACACCGAGGTGCCCTGCCGTCGTATCGTCGTGCAGGGCCTGTAGGAGTTTTGGTCGCAGAGCTGAAGGCACCACAAGGAGGGACTTAACCCGAAGCGGTGAAAGTTTTTTTTGTAGAAGACCGTTTCGTAGAAAAAACGACGCAAGTGCGCGCTTGAATACCTTCGGGACTTCGGCGGTCCTGCCTTCGAGGTATTCTATTAGGGCCTTAAGTTCCGGGTCAACCCGCTGTCGTTCAGCGAAGTCGTCGGTAGTTATCGTTCCCAAGAAGTAGTCGTCATCCGGGTCGTCGGGTAGCGGTTGGTCGACAGGCGCACGAGAGAGACAGTCGGCGTCGGAGTGTTTTTTGCCGGACTTGTAAATGACAGTAATGTCATATTCTTGAAGTCTCAGGCTCCATCGTGCGAGGCGACTTGAAGGGTCCTTCAAAGTGGCTAGCCAACACAAGGCGTGGTGGTCGCTCACAACTTTGAAGGACCTGCCGTAGAGGTAAGGGCGAAATTTCAACGTAGCCCAGATGATGGCGAGGCACTCCTTTTCTGTTGTGGAATAATTTGCTTCTGCTTTGGATAGCGATCGGCTGGCGTAACTAATAACCCTTTCAAGTCCGTCAGCCCTCTGCACAAGAACGGCGCCAAGACCTACGCTGCTTGCGTCAGTATGTATTTCTGTCTCGGCGAATTCGTCGAAATGGGCAAGTAACGGAGGCGTCTGGAGGTGATGTTTAAGCTCCTGGAAAGCGTGTTCCTGTGGCGTTTCCCACTTGAACTCAACGTCGGCCTTAGTAAGGTTAGTGAGAGGATCGGCGATGCGGGCGAAATTTTTCACGAACCGCCTATAATAGGCGCACAGGCCCAGAAATCGGCGCAGGGCTTTCTTGTCAGTGGGCGGCGGGAAGTCGGCGATGGCAGCTGTTTTCCGTGGATCGGGACGAACTCCAGACTTGCTGATAACGTGCCCCAGAAACAAGAGCTCTTCATACGCAAATCTGCACTTTTCTGGCTTCAGTGTGAGTCCGGAAGTCTTGATAGCTTGAAGTACAGCTTCAAGGCGCCGTAGATGCTCGTCGAAACTCGAGGAAAACACGACGACGTCGTCCAAGTACACAAGGCAAGTCTGCCACTTCAATCCTGCCAGGTCTGTATCCATAACGCGTTGAAAAGTTGCAGGCGCTGAGCAAAGGCCAAAGGGCATCAGCTTAAACTCGAAGAGGCTGTCAGGTGTTATAAACGCCGTCTTCTCTCGGTCTCTTTCGTCTACTTCGATTTGCCAATAGCCAGTCTTGAGGTCCATTGACGAAAAGTACTTGGCGTTATGGAGCCGATCAAGTGCGTCGTCTATTCGTGGGAGAGGATACACGTTCTTTCTTGTGATTTTGTTCAGGCGGCGATAATCGACGCAAAAACATAGGGTCCCATCCTTTTTCCTCACTAACACCACGGGGGATGCCCATGGGCTCTTGGACGGCTGGATAATGTCATCCCGCAGCATTTCATCAACTTGTCTCTTCATGGCCTCACGTTCTCGCGTCGATACTCTGTACGGACTCTGACGAAGTGGTCAGTTGTTGATCGAAGGCCGACGCTCCGTTCGCCGCTATCAGTCTGAGACTGCTATCTATGCGAGACTGCTGCTGTAATTAGACTTTCTGTTTACCCAGCACCTCCACCAGATGTCACGGGGTCGTGACGTGGCCGAAGACAGGAGACTTCGTGTTGGGATTTAACTGTTTATTTGGGCAAACCTGTGCCCGGTAAACAGAAAGTCTAATTACAGCAGCAGTCTGGCACAGATAGCAGTCTCAGACTGATAGCGGCGAACGGAGCGTCGGCCTTCGATCAACAACTGACAAGCGGCGAAGCGCGTCGGCATTTATACTCCCGCCGTCGAATGTTCTAGCGCTACCACTGGCGGCGGCGTACGTTCCAGAACAATCTGTACCATTCGCACAGCGGGCGTGATCTTATCGAAATGATCTACTACAGTCCGGAACCCTCTCGAAAACTGCAGGCGCGGTTTGCGCTGAGAATCGTGTGGTGTTTTGGGACGATCACAAAAACTTGGGAAATGGAACGTGGCAATATATATATATATATATATATATATATATATATATCGCACATCTGCGTACTTCGCTGCAAATGTTATCGAAAGACCTCTGCCGACCGTCTTTTTTTGTGCATAGCGTTGCGTTTTCAGCAGGGCCAAAAAAGTATTAGGGTGTTTAGAATTACGGATCTATGTATTTTCTATTGAAGTAAAGCACCACCTTATACTCAAGTATTGACGTTGCGCCTAAGATTTGAGTTAAATTTGCCTTTTGATCAACAATGTTCACAAGTATGAAGGGAGCCACCAGTTCAACATGAATGGGCGTTTTATGTTCAGGAAAGCAAGTGCTTAAGCTTGGTACGGTTGGCTGAATCGTGTGAGAGACAGACAAACAGACCAAAATTTTTGCATTCAAGCGGCCCAAGATAGAGTATCGTCTTTAAAAAATGACGGCATATCTACGGGGTGAATGATGAAGAGTGGAGCAAGGCTTGGTGCGCACGCCGCTGCCACGCCGCTTCAGCCTCCTGTTCTCGTACGCCGGGATGTTGTCGGCGCCACCACGCAGCTTCATGGCACGCTTCTGCCTCGCGCGCTCGCACATCGGGGTTCCGTATTCGAGCACGAGCTACCGCCGCTTTGGGCGCACGCCTCTCTGCAGCGTTCTTCATCCACCGACCTTATGAACACGCGCCCGCGCCAATACAGTTTCTATTTTACTACACCGTACCCCCTAACGTACGGCGCCACCGGCGAACACGCGATCGCGAACGTCTTCATGTCACGTCATTCCTATTCTCTCACGCGGTCGCACATCGGGGTTCCGTGTTTGAGCACGAGCCGCCGCCACCTTGCGCGTATCATACATTTTATCGGCAAACCGTAAATCATCCGCAGGCCGCGTCCGTCCGTCGTATGTCTGTTTGACGCGCGGACGAACGATGGGACGGAGGTATGGACGAACGGACGATCGGATGCAAGAAAAGACAGACGCATGAACGAACGCAGGAACGGACGGACGCAGAGATGGACGCACGAGAAGACCAACGGACGCACGGATGGACAGAACAAACAACGAACGAACAGCCGGAACCACGGACAGAATGAGGGACGCTTCACCCCACTCATCATGATTCACTCCATGGATATGCTGTGATTTTTATTTGTGACACTACAAATAACATCCTTTATAGTATCGTACCAATTGCATTTTTCAGTGCACATGCGTTTCGTTATATGTGCAAGTACCGCCCTTTAGGCATGTTCAAGAACTGACGTGAGGTGGCTACATACTATTACGACGGGACGCTCAGCCCACGCCTAAGGAGCTTCTCTCCTAAAACAATAATATATTAGCGCTCATTAGTATGATACGTGATACACGTTTCCGTAAAGAAAACTATACTCACTCTTCTTGCTGTTTGAAGTTGACCGCCTGTTCTCGATAGAGGCGCCGCCTCTGCCGCTGGGACTTATGTCGCATGCGCTGGAAGAACGTTGGCACGTGGGGCACGTAACCGGCAATCCCGGGAACAATCTCTGCGCATGCGCCGAGGAGGACGTAGCCGTCGTTGAGAAACGTGCACAGTTTTTGTGTGCCTAATTGTGCGTCTACACCAACCAGCGCCAAGACACACAGTGCGACATCACGATTTCAAGGTTACGCGTAAGCAAGCACCTTAGCCCTAATCGCCGTCTCGTTCCAACCCACGCCTTACGAATGAGTAACACGTGAGTATATATATATATATATATATATATATATATATATATATATATATATATATATATAGTGAATGCTGCCTTATATACCATTCACCGAATGTAAGGCTTACAGAGTCTTCACTGTGGAACATCCATGCACAACTGCAACTTTGTCCATTGTTTTCATTTTTTGCGCTGACGTGTTGTCTTAAGTTATTATGCACCAACTAGCCCAACCAACTCCTGTCCTTAGAAACATTTCCTTTATCATATTTGCATGGTCCAGCCATAGTGACTGGACCATGACTATGAAACCCCGAAAATTCATAGACAGAAGAGAGAAGTCAGGAGAGTGAACAGTTATCTCTCACGTAGAGACCACCATGCACGCCAGATTGATAGGTGCAGATAGGCGTAGCCAGACAAGAAGTACGACCCAAATATTACTTCATTGCCACTGCACACGTATCAAATTTTGTTAATGTAACTATTTTTTTAATAAACTCAATAAAGTCAGGAGAAAGCACTGAATTGGGAGCCGATCCTAGGTACTCACCTTTTCAGACCTTCCTGACAACACAGCGGTTTCTCGAACTGGCGGGAGAGAAGATGGAGGGGGCGTGCTTTTCTGCTTTTCTCACTACAAAAGCTGTACCTTGGAGCGGAAACGCGAGCCCACAGCCTAGCGCAGCGGCACAATTTAACGGCGACTATAAAGTAAACTCGTCAGCAGCAGAACAGAATAAGCAAGCGAAAACTCCACGATCGACAATGAGCACGTACGTTGGTTGGTTGGTTCCTCACCACCTTGGCGCAACCCACCTAGGGGGATAGCAACTTACGTTGGGTCAGGCCCGTTCGGAGGCTTCGGAACATTTCTTCGTCTTTCGCTCGATACCACGCGCACAGCACTCCGTAGAGTTGATTTGAGCCCCTTCAATCAAGTTCTATTTATGTTCATTAGCTGTCGTTTCACGTTTTCATTATTTTCATACGTTAAAACAAAGCTAAATTAAACCCGTCACTTAATATTTTTCTTGTCGTGTGAAATGAGCGTATTTCACGGAAGAAGAGAACGCTTGCACGAGGCAATGCAGGCATTCACGTGCCAGGCACATGGTGGTCCGCGAACTCGCCAAAGTAAGGTAGAAAAGGGGGGGGGGGGGGCTGGCAGATTCCGGTGAAACAGGCACTCGAAAACGGCCTATCCTTTCACTACGTTTTCCGCAACAATAGTGTTACTGTATATGCTACCTTTAGTATATGCTACCTTTAGGTACCTAAAGGTAGCACATACAGTAACTCTACCCAAGGACGCTGCCCAGAGCCCTCTTAAAGACAGCGTAGGTAAGCGAGTTCGATTTCCTCAAACCTCTACCGAAGGGAATAGACGTGGAAGAAGGAAAGCTAAACAGCGAAACCCAGCTGATGCACATCACGAAGTGAGGCGAACGTCACGTGCTTCTGCAAGGGCTCCTGGAATTCATTGGTCGCGTCGTCTGCATCATCATCGAAGTGACCAAGTTGTTTGCAAAAGCAGGCCAGCTAGAGCTGCGAATTCACATTTTTGTGAAGTCGCTGAGCTTCGCTCATGACGTGTAGAGGCCTGACCACACGCACGCATTACAGCGTGTCAGCGCAAGGCTTTTTCGTGCGGCACTGCACCCCTCTCTCTATGGAGAGAGAGGGCACGGCGCCGCGTCAATGAAGTCACGAGCTGACATGCAGCAACGCCCGCGTGTGGTCGGGCCTTTATAGTGTTGCATCCTCCCTGGGAGAACCCATCAACGTGCGGTACATTCTAGTGGTCATTCTCGGGCGCTCTAGCGGAGCACGTCCCGTACGGCAAGGGTCCAAATCGAGTGCACTAAGTACGTTGGTATAGCACTTGCAGAGCACCACACTCCAATTCTGACCTCGGAGCGCGAGCGGCCCCTGATCATAGAGAAAGAAAAAGACAACAGAGGACACTCCGCGAAACCTGGCCTCAGGAAGTGCGTCACGACTACGTAACGAACTAGTGCTCTCACCAAACGTCAGAGGACGCAAGCGCAAAAAAAAAACAGTTATAATCAATGCAACAGAATTGTTTTTACAAAATAAATATTATACGCATAAATCTGGTATGTTCTTTATACATAAAAACAATTTATTCAACACACCTTACGCGATTATTTTTATTCAGCCGTACTGTCATAAACACCATCCACCCAGCGACAAGCCCATGCATGACAGAAAGCGGGAAGCTTTCGTCCCTTTCGTCAACGTCGGCTGCGTCGGCGTTTTCGTGCGTGAGATAACAGGTGAGGCACGTTTTCAAGCGAAGCTTGTTGAATGACATGTTGTTCGGCTTGTTGGGTCATTTTTTTTTACAGAAAACGGTTACACCTGCGCGAATAAGACACCATGCAACAAACATAGAAACATGCACACACACACATGTTGCGCTTCGTGTGTGCGAGTTTCTTTCTTACGTGGCGTCTCATTCACGCAGTTGTAACCTTTTTCTAAAGCTTGTAAGGACGGGGAGGTTCGCTAAAAAGAAAGTTTGCGGCTCTATGCGGCGGCTAGACGGGAACATTGTGCAACGTAAGCAGTATAGCAAAGGCGGCACGGCGTCAAGCCGAGGCGACGCGTGCTGCGTCTGCCACGGACGCGAGCGTCTGTGCGCTGAGCATAGCTGGGCAGCTAGGTCATAGGCTCGGTGGCTCGGTGCAAAATATTGAGAAGCGTTCACTGGGCCTCGCAGGCTTCACGACGCGTTTCCCGAAGGCTCGGAACACGAATAATTCTTGGTGTGCCGGAGGCAAATCTGGACTAGCCAAGTGGCCATCATCTTCGTTTCTTCGCTAGCCCTGTGCCACTAGTGCACGCTGCCCAAAAATTTTTTTGACGTTTCCAATATAATTTTACCGCACAAATTTCAACTACGATTTTTCTTCCTAATGTACTGCTGATACTGCGTACGCACGAAGGTGTTCTAAAGTTCCCAGGCCGCGATACCATTGCATTACAAGGGATAGCGACCTGGAAACTTCTGAAGATCTTTGTACGTGGTCTTCACGTCTATCTTTGTAAGTCAGAGTTTTATGGGTCAGAGAAGTATCACTGGTTTTGTATTGTGCATCGATTAGCTAATCATTCAAAGGGGTTTCTGGTACACTTATGACGTGCACATATCTTTTTCGTAATTTGACAGCGAAGCATCCACTTACTAACATTTTCAGACCGCGCTGATGCCATGCCGTCCGGCGGTTCAAGCTACGGCAGCTACTGCTGTGTATCGTGGTGCTTCAACAATGGCAGAACCCACAAGAAGCCTGGGACAAGTTTCTTCCGCATACCACGGGACGGCAGGTGTGTTAAAGCTTTTGTATAGTTTGCATGTCTTAGGCTTACTGTTCGTAGTTGCTCAGTGAGGGTAACAATAAAAAATCACTATCCAAGCACTTCCCCTTTCAGCTGATAGTTCATTGCCAATGCAGGATGAAAGCATGGATACAGTATGCTGGACGCGATGATCTTTTGAGTAAGCCGGCCAGTCTATTGTACGCAACGTACAGGGTTTGTACCAACCATTTTACTGCTCAAAGTTTCATGGACCCTGGGCAAACAAGGCTTACAAGAATGGCTGTTCCCAGTGTGCAACCAGCTGCACCATGTAAGTGATTGACTGAAACTCAAATATGTGCAATAGCAGCCACTTGTATTGAATCAGTGGCGACTGTTAACCGCGAAGATCTTCGTAGCCGATGGAGAAACCTCACCATAAAAGTAACACTTGGAAAGTCTTAAATTTTGTGAATTGTGGGCTATTACCTTCCTAACAGCAGCTTTACATTTCAGTCGTTTTTGATGCTCTTGACCGGCGCTACTTGTCTTGAAGGACTTTAAAGGGCTATTTCACGTTATCTTCAAGCCTGAGTGCACATGCACATATACCTTTCATCAGTGAAAGCTGGCACTGTTGATAATTCCAAAAATAACAAATTACTTGTTTCCTAGTTGGTGCCTTCTCTTTTCTTCCACGTTCGACCAATTTATGCGTTTGAAAGAGCTGTTTAAGTTTCCCCATGCTACATACAAGCTTTGTAACCTGTACCAACTGCACATATATGCAGGTTCTCTGAGCGTCGCTTCAAATAGTGACTGTGACATGACTGCAGAAGCTGCACTGCAAGGTGCGGATGAGCTTCAGTTTGTGTTATTTTAAGCCTCTTACTGACACACTGTCGTCATTTCATTTCTTCAGGACCTGCGGTAGAGGCTTCAAAAAGTGGCTACCACACATTGAGGTGCCCTGATGAGCAGGGTGCGTTCAGTGTCGCGATTTCTTTTTTTTACCCAAATTGACTGTTGACCAAACCTCTGCAGGTGGCAGCTCCCTTGTAGCTGGTGAAAGAATTTCTGCTGACTTCGACTTGCCGGAGGAAACCTTAACCAGTCGTTCAGCTGTCACGAAAAGGAACTTGTGTGACCGGTAAGTTGTATGTTCACTTCAACACCAGAGTGGACTAATATAGACTTCCGCAGGCCGCTCGCAAGATTCTTCCGACAGAACTGTGCGAGGCACTGAACAAGCTTCACAAGACCCTCCAGAAGACGTCTCCGCCAACAGCTCCACGCCTGAGTGCCCTAGAGAAAATGGTGACTATGCTTTTATGGCAGCTGTTTTTAATGTGCTATTTTATGTTTAGGACATTCTGAGGAAACTATCCTCAAAAGGACACTACGTGTGCACTTACAAAATGTAAGGGTGGTCTCTCAGTGATCTTCATTTTTTTTGTGCATTGTCAACATTGTGAATGGTTTGTTTTTAGGTAGTGGAATCGAAAACTTTGCACCACAGAAAGTTGTGCACCTTGGGTCTGAAAGAACGAAGAAAGTTCTCGTATGGGATTAGTTGTTCTTCGCTTTTACATCCATTTTTTTGTTTATTGCAGTGCGTTCCTGTGTGCCAGCGACAATGTCTCCATCAATGAAGTCCAAGCAAACCATTAAACATCTGCAAGCCAAAGTAGCAGCACAGCGGAAAGCTATCAAAAGACTGCGGAGACAGCCTCACCAAGCACCGTCATCGACTTCAAAGGCCTTTGGAGTTATCCGACCACACGTCACCGAGGAGGTTTTTAAACTTCTTTCTGCACACGTTTGTTGAGGGCCAAACGCAAGGGCAAGCGGTTTCCCGTGTGGTTCAAGAAATTCGCTCTTCACTTAAACTTCCGAGGTCCGCGAGCATACCGATTTCTGGCTCCATACTTTTCTTTGCCCTCCCGGAGTTCATTAAGGAGGTGGCTGGCTAATGTAAAGATGACTCCAGGCATAATTCCAGGAATCCTTTCTTCCATTGCAACAAATACTCAAGCTTGCAATGAACGGGACCGAGTGTGCGCTTTAGTTTTTGACGAAATAGCACTTAAAAAAGAATTTGTACTATGATGCTGCAAGAGACGTTGTCCAGGTGTGATGGTTAAAGACGTTCGTCACTATGTTTGCTTATAGCGGACGAGAAAGGATTAACATGAACAATTTATTTGATGGCACGGGTGGAACGGCTGACGGCGCACGGATACGCTACCGTGTGCAGCGCCGTTGAGTCGGACGTCGCGGCCAACCCAGCAGTCAGGGTCGCAACTACGGAGGTCCAGGATCAGGCCACGGCTCCCGAGGACCACACCCGGTAGGCCTCGCCCACGAACCTGCTCCCGGCCACTGCACCCAGGCAGGAGCCGTTCTGCAGGCACCGTCCTTGGACCTTGTACAGGCCGACGGACTCGACCTGGAACAGACACACCGGGGTTCGCCCTGGCCGACACGTACGGGTCCAACGTCCGGCTCAGGAACGCTGCCAGGAACTCGTCCTCTCGAGCGGCGCACCGCTTCGTCTGCCTTCGTGGCCTCAACCCTCGAGCTCTTTTTCCCACGTTCCTTCTTCTTGGCCAGGGCACCGCCAGGTACCCTCGGGTGCACACAGCAGCTCATGAGCTCGCGGCCCACGTCCGAGTCTGGCGCGTCGCTCGGTACGGCTCGGCACCGCTCGGCGATCCTCGATTCAGCCAGAAATCCCCTGGCACCTGGATCCTCGGCCACCCTGAACCTCGCCCGGCTCCGTGGTCCTCCGAACACACGCCCGCGTCTCGCCCAGCAGAACGTCTCGCTCGTCCCTTGGCGATGTGCGACGCTCTGGTGACACCGGCGCTTGATGGCATGGGTGCGGCTACGGAGCAGTCAACCCGCATCGGAGACGCGATGCTCCATGCGGGGAATGGCCAGCCCGTCCAGCGAACAGCTTGCGTCGAGACGCGATGCTCGGCGCAACCGTGACCATTAGCCAGGCCACGTTCATCGCTGTGCCGAACGGCTGACCGTGGAGACGCCTCGCCGAGATCCGCGATGCCCTCGGCAAGGAAGAGAACAGCAGGCCTGGCCGCGCTCCGAGATGCAGTACTCGTGCCGGCAATGCCGCCCCAGCTGGTGGTTGGACGGCAGCAGCGTGGACGGCCGCGTTCCCTGGCCGGAACATGGATCGCCTGCGTCCGACGCTTCGGCCCGCTGCCTTCCGTCTGCCGCTGCTCCGGCTCGTCCCCAGCCACAAAGCTTACCGCCACGTAACGATCACACGTGGCCCAATCGTGGCACGCCACTTCTATGGCCCACCGCTAGTCAACAGCTGATTGGCACACAGTTGCCTGGTAATCGCACGTGCCTTGTCCCGCACCTTCGTCGTTGTCGTTTTTCTCGAATCCTCACACCAGGATTTTACAGATGATAGCACTCATCGCACTTCAACCATTGCTGATCGAGCACTGGTTTTTCTTCTTGCTGGTGTTTCGAGAAAGTCGGTTCAACCGGTTGCTTTTACTATAGGGCACACATCAACACCATCATCTGTTATGCATAACTTGCTGGTGTCACTCATTTTGGAGCTTAGAAGCATTAATATTGCTGTGAAAGCAGTCATTTGTGACCAGGGCAGTTCAAATGTAAGTCTCGCTAACCAACTAAGAGTGACTGTAGCAAAGCCTTTTTTTGAAGTTAATGGTGAGCGGGTGTACTAAATTTTTGATGTTCCGCATTTAATCAAAACAACACGCCATAATGTCCAAGCACACAAGTTATACATTGGGGATGACATCGTTAACTGGTCGCACATTGTAAGCCTTTACCAATCCTCACATGAGTTGCGGTTGCGATTGGCTCCAAAGTTGACTGAACGGCACGTTCATCAGAAACCTTTTTCTAATATGAAGGTCAGCAGAGCAACTCAGGTCCTCAGTGCATCAGTTTCGATTGCTATCACGGCAATGGTGTATGCGAAGGTGCTGCCTGCCTCGGCCATCACTACAGCTCAATATCGTGATCGTATGGGCAGGATTTTCGATGCCTTGAACAGCTCGAGTAAAAAAACAACTTCGCAAAAGCTGCGGCATGCAATCATGAAAAATGATTCAGAGCTGATTGACTTCCTCCGAGGCCAGCTTCCCTGGATCGCATCATGGCAGTTTGTTGGCAGACGTCAACCACTAACCATCGTAGGTTGGCAAATTACAATTCAGGCTATTTGTCAACTATGGGACGACCTCTCCAAAAATTACAATCTTGAATACCTGTTAACACGCAGGCTTCAACAGGATCCTCTGGAGAACATATTTGGCCACATTGGGCAAAAACAGGGTTGCAAGAGCAACCCCAATGTAGCACAATTTATCTGTGGCCTGAAGCACATCTCCATAAGAAAACTCTTCAAGCTGTCAGAATACGGAAATATCGAGGATGATGAATGTGACCACCTCCAGGAGCAGCTCTCGCCATTTCTCCCTCACCAGTGCGTCTCTTGTGGATAATGAGGAGTGTGCACAGCCACATTCTGACGACTTTCCCGCTGTAGACGATCTCTCTGAATTTGCGACCAACATTCACTCCCATATTATCGATGCCTCCGCTGCATATTATGTAGCTGGTTTTCTCATCAAACACTTCCTTCGGGAAGCATGTGACGGTTGCAGTTGCCCACAGTTACTGAAAGACGACAGTGAGACGCTTAAGGGTACCCGCCAGTATTTCACAATGATCAAAGCATACCACGTCCCCAGCAAACGTTTTGGGAATCTCACTGTGTCATCGAAAGCAGCTTTTGCATGCATACATTTTGAATCTCACTTTTTTGCCATGATTGAGGCCACTGCACATCACCTGAATGTGTGCGATGTTTTGTATCACCATCTGTCAAGTGTTGGCGATTTTCATTTCTGCTCTGCTGGGTGTCGCGCGAAGTTTCTGAAAATGTTTTTCCAGGTTCGTTTATGTTGGCATGTGCGTGTTGTGAAACGAAACTTTGATAGGGTTAGGTTCCAGTCTCCAATCTAAGGCATACAGCTTGACAAGTTCAAAGGTTAGCAATTAGCGGCGGGTTTACAATAAAGTATTCGAGTTGAGCCGAATCCTGTAATAGCTTTGTTATGTTATTACTTCGTTACAGCAGACTTCATTATGGTCTTATATGCTTATATTCAGTTCAACTAGACTAACCACTCCTTCGTTGCATACATTGTTTTGGTTACCCGCTACGAGGAGTAGGGACACTGTGTATTCGCTCGAAGTGATTTTCATAACCTTAAAAAAATGTTGCGTATCCTGTCAGTATTTTTGTAGCAAATGCGGGCGAACTGTACACTTTACTGTGGGTCGCTTGGTCACTGTGTATGCTTTATCTCTCCAGATTAAGTATTATGTCGATAACAAAACCGCTTGTTGAAATGTCTTCGAGCGGGTAAGGAACACAGTATGAAGTGGGCACGGTTCACGTTATTACGCTTTTCGTATTTTAGCTTCTCATCAACCTCCTCATCTCGCTCATCAAAATTTTCAAAAGAATACCCAAACTTGTAGCGTTTGATGGGGCTGCGGATGCTGCCATTTTATTTTTATATAGCTTGTGAGTGATAATGTACGGTGTAGAGCCTTTGTGAAAAATAACGAGCCAAAGTGGTTTCCTTCTGCTATTTATTAGCCCTGTAATACCGCTCTCGTAGCACCAATTAAGGTCCACAATTCTGGATAAGTGATGACTACAATCTATTTTAGCTCGCAAGGGTCACAGCAACCCCCAGACGCAAATCACTTAGAATCTTAAGTTTCTTTATTAAGGCGACGCGTAAGAAAAGCCACAAGACCTGCCAGTGTTGTAGCATAAAGTTTGTCTTTCACGTAGTGAGCAAGCTGCAAAGCCCTACCTTTCTGAGGACAAGCAGGCATCAAGTCTGCTTTTTTTCATTTCGGGCTAGCTGTTCTTAAGCACAGCCAGCACACTGCACCTTTGCCTTTCTGCTATATTGTGTCGTGTGGTTTCTGTGCGCTCTTTTTTTTCTATGCATTATTTCGGTTAACCCCAGGCGTGATTCGCGACTTTATTGCTGTGTATATGTCACTTCTTCCTTCTTCATCAGCATTGTGCGCTGTGTTTTTGCCATAGATGCTTACTTACCCACTGGCCCGATGTGTCAAACTTCACCAGCTTCTCGGCTTCTGCCAACTCTAGCGATGTGTGCGTTGTCTGTGTTCTCTCTGTATTTGTTACAATATTTGTTACAGTTTATTTGTAAGGCGAGATGCATTTGTTGTCTACCTTTGTCAAATTGTGCTTTCTATATTCTCAGACTCTACCTTACCTTTGAATAAAACATTGCGGATACTCTGTCTCTTTGACCGATATATACATTGATAACTTCTGCCAAAAGAAAAAACACAAGCGCGATGAATAAAACCGCAGTGAATTATCATTACCTGCATCTGTTTTAATATAACTCAATCGAACTAAAAATTGCGTCACGACCAATTCGCACGAACCACTGAACAAAACAAAACATGGAATCGCTAAATCAAAACGACCTAAAAAACTATGCATTTGGGCGATGAAAAGTGGTCTGAAATCATGAACTTTCGTCATAGCCAAACGTCCGTTACGCAAAGTAATTTAAAATTTGCGCCAGTGAAACCAAAACAGGAAGCGCCACGGCCGGGCTCGAGAGCGAGCGGCGCGCGCGCTTTCATACGGCCTCCGCAGCGGCGGCAAGAACAAAGGGGAGGAGTCTCGACGTACAGTTCCACCGGTCTCCGCACGGGGGCTACGCGAGCCAACCCTTGCCCAAGGAGGTTATACTAAATCTTCTGGAGTGGCGGTCCTGCATTGCCGCCAATGTATGGAAGTGAAGCCGCGGCGGCCATGTTGCTCAGGGCAGAAGGCGGTGGCGGCTGCCTTGTAGCGCCGTAATGCTGTGGTCGCTGGCAGCCGTGCGTTTCGTTATAGCTACTAAAGCACCGGTTTATTATTATTAGGCAGCGAGGGAACGTGGCAGTGACTCTAATGCATATATGCTTTAATTTTCTTTGACACTTAGCGTTTCAGGCGTGTTTAAAAAAGAAAAAAAAAAGCCAGGCATGCACGGAACGCGCAGCACAGTCGCACCTAAAGCTAGAAAAGCAGTCTTTCAGAGCATTTTCTAAACACTCTTTGGGATGCTACAAGTACACTGCTGTGTACCCACAGCGCCTTAAATAATAATACATTTTGTGTAGTAGGCCAGCATTCACTATGCTATCTTTCGTCGTTCTTTGGAGAAGCGTACGCGGTATCCGCTACACACTTGTTGGAAAGTTTGTGCAGATTTTTTTAAGCAGTGGCTGATGACGATGAAGAAATATGCGTGAAGTGGGTATGCGGCACAGTTAAAGGGTGGTAAGGAACAACTTTTCCAATGAGTTGGAGCATTAGACGACCCAGTCGTTGAGCAATTCGTATTGTGTGACACCTGGCTATTTCTTCGACGTTATAAAACGCTTTCTTATTCCTTTCCCGACATCAAGTCTGCCTATGGCCAGTTTAGAAACAAGTTACAAGCACTGGCGTAACTCAGTGATAGAATACTGGACCGGCACGCAGAGGACCTGGGTTGGGATTCCATTGTGTT
>NW_023612091.1:0-70410 GCF_013339725.1 Rhipicephalus microplus | reverse complement strand
ACAATAAACTGGAAAAATATCGCCAAAATTATGAATACACCTTGAAGAAATACAGCGCTGGTTGAAAACACAGGAAAGAAGACTAGCGCTAATGGTCAGACCCATGTAGCACACGAAGACTAGCGCTAATGGTCAGACCCATGTGCAAAGGCACGAGTTTGCTTTCTAGTTTCTCTTCTTTCTTTTAGAAGCTATTTTCCTTTGCATGCACAACATTTCATTTGTATGCAGCAACGATGCTCGCCTTGCTTATTTTTCTGGTGTTTCCAAGCACTTCTCTTTTTTTTTCATGTCGACCTAACCAACACACTCACACTCGTGACCTTTTATGTCAATGCAAGAAAATGAATGAATGCGAGGTGGTGTAATTGGCAGTGCCACACATTGCAGCAAAAAAAATTGGCAGCATATCCAGGAAGTGAATGATGGAAAGGGGGGCGAAGCATTCGTCCGTCCATTCGTTCTTGCTTCCGTCCGTTCTTGCGTCCGTCTGTGTGACCGTCCATGCGTCCATCCGCCCGTTCGTGCGAGCGTCTGTTCGTGCGTCCATCCCTGCGTTCGTCCATGCATCCGCCCCTGCGTCCGTTCATGCGTCCATTCATGTATCTGTCTGTGTGTCCGTTCGTCCATCTATTCAACACTCCAAGTACCACCAACTCGCAACTTTTCATCATATATTCCCCATATAGAATCACCTCCATCAAGCGGACTTTCCAAGGACTAAACGAGAGGTGGCACACGCACACTTTCTTACGGCTTGCGCTTCGGTTCTACTTCCTACCTTTAACCACCTCGAGTTCATGGTATATACTAGTTCATTGTATTCATGGCACTGCGGCTCAACGCTCGCTAAACTGTTCAAAAACCAAAGAGGTTTCACCCAGCGAGTATAACGAAGCAACGCTTTCCTGTCAGATAGTGCTCAATGTACATGCCAATGGCTGCTAATGGGAAATGAGAGACAGGAGAATTCGGCTTTTACTTTCTTACGGCTTGCGCTTCGTATCTACTTCCCACCTTTAACCACCTGGAGTTCATGGTATATACTAGTTCATTGTATTCATGGCACTGCTGCTCAACGCTCGCTAAACTGTTCAAAAACTAAGGAGGTTACACCCAGCGAGTATAACGTAGCAACGCTTTCTTGTCAGATAGTGCTCAATGTACATGCCAATGGCTACTAATGGGGATCGCAGCTTGCGCGTTAACTAAAAGCCAAATGCTCCTGTCTTTTCTTCCTGTTTAACAGCCATTCGCATGCACATTGAGCACTATTTTTATTGTTCAACAACGCACAGAAGAAATCTCTCACTGGCACCACCTTGGAGGTCAAATGTAACAATTGTTACACACTACGACTACGAGGGACGAACGGGTGTCGCTATAACATGCTTCGCCCCTAAAAAACTCTTAAGAATTGCGGAGCAATCACTTTAGTCGAGGATCGTTTTAGGCAGGCTGTATGGGAAGATGCTTTAGTCTCAGGCCTCGCGCACACAATGATGGTTCGATGGACATATAGAAGGCTTTATTACAAACGCGGGACGGTACTGAGGTGACAGTACACAAGCACTTAACACACGAAACACACTTGCATCTAACGTCTTGCTGGTGTGGTCTACCGTCGAGGCGACCGCACACTCACTGCACGTTAGGCAGCACGACGACGTTGTTCCGGTAGATCCGGGTGGTAGCCGGGTTGGAGGCCCAGCATTGTAGACTCCGCGGCGTCGCCCAGCGCAGTACAGACTGAGGCATGGCTTGGTCTCACTAGAGCACGTTAACGCCGGATGAGCAGTTGTCTCAGGAACACGAGCCCTTGGTGACTCCACAGCAGGTTTCACCAGTCAAGAACGCGGGTCCTGCCAAGACAGCTTCAATGAAGAGCCAGGGTCAACTTTCCCGCATGAGCCCCGTGCGTCAGCGTCTTCCTCGCCATCTCGCATAACACTCACGTGCAATCACCCAAACATTCCAAATACTTCAAGTTCCTACCACATTATGTCAGTGGCTCAGTTGAAATGAACGCCAACTTTTTGCAGTTCTGTTGGCACTCATGGCAGGTCTCGACAAGGTATATATGCCACATATTCCTGAAATGTCGACGATGAATAGCTTCTGAGATGTCTCCAATACACACCGCGTAATGAGCTGTTAGATAGAGATTACGTCAGCAACCAATCATGGAAGAACTTACTGCAATAGGCTGCGCAATAACGAAACACTGGGGGATATTCTCTGTTTTTATGAAAGCTCACTGGTAGACACAAAGAAGATGCTGGCTCTAAACTGTGTGATGCACTGAAGCCAAAAATGTAAATACAAAATTACTCTTTCTTTTATATAGAGTATTCTGCACTTGTGTGGTGATGCATTACTAACAGCAACACACTTTTCCTCTGCAGATCAATTTATAAATACCATTCTTCAAAAAACAAAACATGCACACTAAGTTAATATGATTCTGCTCTGAATGATTGTTTTTGAATGCGTCAATACTAGGTCATCATCATTTGAACCTGTTTCGTAGCTGAGGAAGCAATCTATTAAAGGAGCCCTGAAACACTTTTTCAAGTAACCATGGAATGAATTCACTGGAAGAGCTTATTGCCTCACGAATTTACGCAAAAGCTTAAGGATCCGTCCAGTGCGAGTGAAGTTACAAAGATTTGCCGCATTCCGCAATTGCTTTCTCTCTTGTATTGTCTCGACGAAAGCGCTAGAAGCTAAGCAGGGAGAGATGGAAGGCCCACAGAAATAAACGTCACGCGCGCTTCGTACTTTGAACAATTTTTTCCTTTTTTTTTCATCGAATGCACGGCTTCTCGGTGTGAACGCGCGGGCCCGCGTGGACAAGTAGCAGCCTTCCACGTTGATCTCTGTTACGAGTAAGCGCGCCACGTTCAAATCAACCAATGGCTGATAGATGAGTCGTTTACGTGTGATTTGAGGGCATATAACGTGATTTGTGGAGAGAAGACAAAGTATTTTTAGTTGGCTTTGATAATTTATTGTGAATTCCAGGCCACGTGCTGCGCTATATTATTTAGCTCGCGTGTTGTCGGGAGCCTCTACTACCGATCGGCAGCGTTTTCTGACCATGCTCATAAAGTGTTTCAGGGCCCCTTTAAGGTTTCCTGTGCTGTAAAAGAAAGTAACGTTGACAACCACTTGCTCTGTACGTCGTTGTTCGCAGAAGAACAAATGTCGAACGAATACACACCTAGAAGTAGCTCCCGCAAGAAACATGTCGCGTTTTTCTTTAATGCGAATGCAATTGTCTATCCTGGGTGTTAACATACGCGGGGCTATTATAGGAGCCAGATATGTGTGTATATCCATTTTCAAATACACGTCAAAGTGTCAAACGTGTTTTCTGTAATATGATGATGCATATATACCATAACCGTCTGTGGTATACTATAGCAAGTAGGTAAGAAATGAAATAAAAAGCGTATAGCATAGCCATACGTATCAAGGTATTCATACTTAGGACTGTGCAGCAACTACAAAAAGCGACAGGTCAAAGGAAGGAAGATGTGCACAATACATGCGCTGACTCTCAACTGAATTAAAAATAAGCACAAGAATATAACAATTGAAGGTTCATCAAGTGGTGCCACGGGTTGTATTAACCCATTAAGGCTTATAGCGCATTTTACTAAGTACACTTTCCTATACTTGACCTGTGCGCAACTAATTGATGTAAAAACACCATACGTGCTGAAAGAATATTTATATTACTTACCCCAAAACGTAATCACTAGCAGGCTCAGAAATCTTTCATTCCTTCTCCTGATGCGTGGGCGACTGTAATTACCAAGTAAAGCTGCTTTCTATGCCTGGAAAACACAGTGGCGTACGTGAAGTGGGGAAACGCCCACATGGACAAGAATTACTAAGAAAGTGGGAAGGCCTCATTTGCCGTAATTACCGTTTATGTTCACCTAAGAGCACGTTTGGGCACCTTCCACTCTGCTCGATGTATGTTTGCCGCATGACAACGAGATTCAGTATTTTTTTTTATTTATTTCAAACTACTGTTTGCCGTTATGGCCGTAACAGGGTCAGTACATTACATGTTAGCTTACAACAAAAACAAGTACAATCTATTGTTATGAATACAGAACATGAAAAAATAAGCAAAGGAAAAATATCTTTCTTAAAACGCTGTTCGTAAAAAGTACATACATATGTTGTGATGTTGGTATACTATGCAATATGAAGTAACTACACGAACATGTTCGAACAACATGACAATATGTACAATACTATAGCAACACTTAATGTTCACGAAATTTTTATTGCACTTTTCAAAGCTTTCTAGGCTCTTCGAATTCAGTATCGGTACTGGCCTAGCCCCGGAATTTTACTGTGATGCTTTCTTAACTTTTTACGTTAATGGCTAATTTTTCGTTTTAAATGTATGATTTCATGGGTTATCCATGGATTCTGTTTATTTTTGTTCTTTTTTTATTGGTACAAACCTACCGATGCAGTGAAATACAATATTTCTGAATTCAGCCCACATTGCATTGACGTCATTCGTCTGACTTAAGCTATCTAAACATAGCTAAAGGTGATCAAAATGCTTGTGTCAGAGGCTCTGAAAAAATTTGGGACAAGTGTGTTTGTGCTGTCAGTCCTCGAGCACAAGGTGGTATGTTTTATTTCCAAATAAGCTAACTTATGATCTGAAATGCCAGCCTCTACTCATACCATATTCCTCAAGACGCCCGTCCAGGAACAGGAGATCCGAAATCGATCCCGATTTCCCAATTACCCACGTGCACTCTTGAAATACCTGTTGTAAATCATGACTGAAGGCTATCTTTAGGAGCAGTTCACATTGTTTTTTTTTTTGCGAAGCTCTGCGCAAAGCTCACCAGTCCATGCCCGACAAGTTGAAATTCCAGAAATAATAATTCGAGAGCTGCGGATCTTTAGGCCTTCTAAGTAAAGCTGCATATTTTTGAGATAAGAAATAGGGGAGTTCGGTGGTCTATACACTGCACCAAGAATTGTCGTTGTTTTACCTACTTTAATTTGGCACCAAACACTTTCGTGCGTTGGAATGCCAGCTATTTGGACACAGCCTTGATCACTACAGCAACTCCACCTCCACGCGCATCGCGGTCTCTGCGAATGATTTTATAGTTTGGTGGCACAAGCTCTTGGTCTTCCATTTCGGGCCACAGCCACGTTTCGGTAATTGTGATGACGTGGGGATCATTGTTAGCCGGTATAAATTCCAGTCTCTACCCTTGTTAGCCAGGCTTCTTGCATTCAAATTGATCAAGCGTAATGTGCTCGGATCACATTCTTCTTCCCGTCAGTCATCTTTAACAGAAGCAGCATGTCTTTTCGGACGCTGAACTTTCATGCAGCTGTTCTTTGACTGATCCTACGTGTACACGTCCGAGTGCACGTGCAGGTGTCATAATTCAAGCATACATGACACACACTGTTCCTTTCCTGTTTCACGGAATCCCAGAGCATTTTACGCTTTGCCAACCTTTCCTTCGAAAAGTTATCCGATATAGAGATGGCGCTGCCTTTCAGCTTTCTGCACTGCTAGTAAACTTCAGCCTTTTCCCTGTAGTCATACAACCTGAAAATGACAGGTCGAGGCCTAGAGCGTTTATTCCCTATCCTGTGTATTCGTTCCACGGTACCAAGTCGACACCAAGCCTTTTCTGGAATACGTTTACGAACACCTTCACTTCATGGTCGGCAGCAGATTTCTTGTCGGTTTCTGGTACTCCAAATACCACTAGGTTATTCCTCCAACATCTCTCCTTGAAGCTCTCTATTTTTTCCTGCTGCTTAAGAAGAGAGGACTCTAATTCCTTAACTGTTTTTGACCATTGAGCTAGCGTACTCGCTTGTTCTTTAAGGTGGTAGGCCACCTTCAAAAGTCTGTTTTTTTTTCGCGAAATAAATTTTTAGGGCTTTGTTTTTTTTGCTCGCCCAAACATTCACATATATGTTGCAAGAAAAATTATCCTCCTAGCGTCATTAGTTTGCGAGTTACAGCAAGTTTTCTATAACCTATGCTCCTATAGCAAAACCGAAACCACATTTCCAGCTGCGGTTTCGGTTTCGAAAAATCGCTTTCAAAAGCAAGTGTTGTTTCGTCTATCTATTCAAATACTTTATGCATTTTATTGTGACTGTTATATAAGATGATGTCAATAAATACAACTTAGTGTTTAAAAGCACTCGACCAAGGGAAATATGTACACAGACGAGGACTTCCGAATGATGTGCTCAACCAATATAAAACTGTCTACAGTGGTCTGTGCTCTAATGAAGTTCTAATGAAGTAACTTCATGGAAAGACTCAGAATGCTAATAAGTGTTTCAGTGGTCCAATATGGCAGCAGGCACCAAAAGAGGTCTACGTAAGCTGGCCTACAGTAATGTTTGCCTTACATGATGCTGTGGCACACTTTAATAATGGCAGTGTAAGCACTCTAGATATCTTGAGGCAAGCTGGCATAGAACCAGGGTACCCACGACGAAAGCTTGCATCGCCAGGGATCACCTGCGCATGAAGAATGCTAAACGCAAGTCAGCGGATGGGACAAAACAGGCCAGGAAGAGAAGATTAGCAGCCACCCGAACAAAAAGAGACAATAATGCTTCCGCAGAAGGTCCCAGCTATGAATCTGGTGCATTTTAGGCCTGCATGCGAAGATTGTGACCCTTTTTACAAGCTCGGAAATCTTTGTTTACGTTTTTCTGAAAATAACAATTTCCTCGAAATGTTGCGACGCAAACTTTTATAACGTATTTCTCAGCGAATACTTTGAACTGAAATTTTGCACAATGATTCACAACATACATATCTGTGCAGTGAAGCAGAATGAAAGAAATCCATTGAATATTTTTCAGTTCACAGCTGAATTCTCCAACAGGTTCAGTCTAAATTGGGTCTTTTTCCCCGTTTATTTTGTTTTTAGCATTACTTTTTTGATATTCACTGCATAATATTTATTATAGTTCACTGCATAGCTCCAGCTATTAGTTACACAAATGTCAATGCTTTACTGAATAAAGCCAACCATTAGTCACTTATCACAGATGGCGTGGCTACCACTTTTAATGCAATTTTTAGCAAAGATTACCTCCCTATAAATAAATATTCAATATTTTGCACTGTATATAGCTGGGTAAATTACATAACGCATGCTGGTTTTGAGAAAAAAGTTATTTCAACGCTGCCTGCCCCTCAAAAAATTTTTGTTTTTGAGTGGCCTACCACCTTAATCGCTTTAGGGCTGCTTTCTACTACCTTCATCTGCTTGCTCAAGCTTTCTAGACCAGCTTGTATCGCCTTTTACCCATCACACAATTATTTCCACATTGTTTTCGTTTTTGGCCCGGGGTTCATTTCTACGTCGCCAAAAAGCAATAGACACAATGATGCAAAGCCAGAAAAAATCACTTAAGGGCACGGCAGCTCAACAATAAAGCGATTATCGTTCTTGTAGCCATAATAACAGTAATAAGTAACCTGTCCAAGGAACAGAAGGCGATCAGGCGACACTGCATAAGCTCTGCCGCTGTGCCCACTGAGGCCGTAGGCTAAAGCTGGCTGATTTATAGGGTCAGCCATGATCCGTGTTGCTTGCCGTTAATCGCAGTACCCGAAAGTGCAGTCAATAGCGTGGTCCCATTGAGCGCCGATCATGTCCGCAGATGGCCAGATGTGCACTGGTTCCATGCATGAAGTTGGTATGATGCTGCAATGAGCATTACCTGTTCAAGGAACAGATGGCGATTAGACGACATTGCATAAGCTGTCTCGCTGTGACCACTATAGTAGAAGATGCTTACTTACCAATCATCCGAGACATGTGTTTAAAACAACTTCTGTATTTTGTTGTTTTACACGTACTTAATTGTGCGTTCATGTTCACATGCTAGACCACTTGGTTAAGACGAAAAAGGGGGCGTCTACTCCGTGGCGTTCAGAAGTGTATTCAGAGCTTCCGTGCGTGGGGAATAACATCGTATATTTCATTTGCTTGTGCTCCCTTCACTACGTGATAAGTCTTACTGCATCGACGCTTTAGGATTTAAACATTTTTCATGTGCGTTTATGACTCCGGCTCCTAGAGATTCTTCTCTCGGTTATATATTCACTTGTTTTGCAAAACTACAGCAGCTTTTGAAAATACTCTTTCATAGGCACGGATGTTGAAGACCTCCTTTAATCGTTCCCACGCGATGAACCTAGATGAGTGTCAAAGTGTTTATTTATGACTTCATTGTTGACTGCGTTTGATGAGAATATAGAAATTTTTGTGGAGGCGTTTCTACACTTTTGCTCCGTTTACGCCTGTCTGTTTGTTCAACATTAAGGCAAACTGTAGGCAGAACAAGTGCGCAATAAAACCGCCCAAGTACACAAAGGAACTTTTTTCAGCTCGGTAAGGATAATTGTGGCTGAACGCCTGGAATGCATAGTAGTGGGAGTGTACCGGGATGTTGGTGATACTTTGTCTTTTTATTAGTCAGGATTACATGAGCCGTTTCATAGGTATTTACTAACTGTTACCCTACTGAAAAGTTCCGTATGAAATCTTACGGAAATATATGGACTCCGTAACATTTCCTTATGCTACATCCGGAAACATATGGAGTTTTATGGAAATATACGGAAGTTGTATGGCATTTACGGAAAGCTTCTTATGGAGTTATATGGAAGGATAAGGAAATTGTATGCGTATACGGAAGGCTTTTTATGGAGTATACAGAAAGATAAGGAAAATGTATGGCATATATGGAAGCTTTTATGGAGTATATGGAAGGATAAGGAAGTTTTATGGCGTGATGGAGTGAGTTTTATGGAAAATATGGAAAGATAAGGAAACTTATGGAGCATACGGAGAGTTCATTATGGAAGATATGGGAGATAAGGAAAGTGTATGGAGTGTACAGAAGCTTTCATAAGAAAATACAGAATGTAGGTCTTACGAAATATACAGAATTTGTAAGGTGCTTACGAAAAATGTGCAATAGTGTATGAAAGCTAGAATTGTGGATTGTAGCAAAAATGTGGGAAACTCTACATTGAGTGTCACATTTTCAGCAGGAAATCCGAGCTCTATAAAGTTATAAATGAATGCACAGTGACATATAGTACAAAAGGAATAACGCAGGCTAGCTGTGTTGTCAGTCACCACTGTTCGCCCTTTTCCAGAATGAATACAACTTCGGCAGATGACCAGGTGCTAAAGTCTGTCACACGGAAAATGTGTCCTTCACAAGGAATGACAATAACTGTCATTTTACTTGCATGCTGTCACACGAAACAAATCAAGCAGAAAAGCATAACTTCAAGGGCTCGTTTTTTGGTAGAAACAATAATAATGAGAACTAAACTCATTGTGAATGAACTTGTCAATATTAACGAAACTGTTCTCATTAACATTGGCAAGAGAAATGTCCTTTTAAACTATCGACCATGAGCTTAGCTCTCCTGAGCACCGACAAAGAATAAAATCTTGAAAACTCATTTCATGTAGCCTAAAAATAATTTTTTATTGATAGTATATGTGCTCCTACAATATAATACAGCATACACAACTTGCCACAGCTCACGACAGAAAACGAGGTAGGGGCAGAGGGAGGGGTCAGAAAAATAATTAGTATGAGAGGCACAACTGATATGTACGGACACATAATGGTGCTTATCATTGATGCACGGATGGTCGTGTATAGAGCTGGGTCGTTTTGAGATCTTCTAAAGCATTGTTTCAGACCACCATGCAGATTACGCTTCAATTGTAGTGCTACATAAGACACAACTTATGGGCCAGCTTTAATGAATAAGAAGATTATAGGTTAAACAAATGCTTTAAAATATATCATATCATGGCTGCATGGACGCATACAAGCTATGTAAAGCGCAATAAAGTGAGGACGCATGAGCTTCTCTTGATGCTTCAGTTCTACATAGATGCTTTCAACTGTGCTGCAAAGAAATTTAACAATGTCCTGTGTGTGCAACATTGTCCATTGTAAACTATCTATATGTATATATAAAATTCCTACTGCGGGTTAAGCTACGTAGCACTCCATAACTCTTCCTTTTATTAAGGGCAATTTTTCAAACAATCAACATTATTCATTTCTGTCTCATGACTTCGTGCCCGCAATTCTTGGTTGGCTCGATCACAATTGTGCAGCCCTTATTTGGAGGAATCAAAAAACATCAACCAAAATATATTTTGGAAACTGCTTCTCGGTGATATTGCCTTCCCTCAACTGCCACAGCTTGAGATGAGTCATATAGCAGTCTCGCGCATACCTAGGGCCTACCCTTGAAGAAACTGGTCCGGCTGTGAAATGCTCAGTTTTTTCTCAAATAAACTTTTTGGTTTGAGTTTTCTCAGTTCTCGAGTCCCTTCACAATCAATCAGACCCAATGTTCCCCTTAGTCCTTAACTTTGTTATATTATGAAATAAATAAAAAAATTAATAATGAAAATAAAAATACTAATAACTGTTGTGCAAAAACACAGTAACACATACGTACTTGAGCGCAATATTGCTTTTATTTTGTTTTATAACCTAAGGCATTAAAAAGGATAGCAGTACAATAAAAACGTTGAAAAAAAACAAAAAAAAAACTTGCATTTGGCGAGACTCGAACCTGCGCCACTTAGTTGTGCTCGCGCACGTGAACTGCGCGCGTTAACTTACTAAGCCATTCACGCTGAGCAGTACACTAGAGTTTAAGTTATGTATATAAATTTGCTTTTCACATTCTATGTGTTGGCATATTTATGTACGATATGCGATCGTATCTATTGTTGTGTGCATATGTTTTGTGATTGTATATACGTCACATGCTTTTCGCATGTCTTTCAACTATAGATTGCTGCCCCGCCGCGGATGAAAACAAGTATTTTACAGCCCACACACAAGCTTGAGCAGTTGAAGGTTGTTTCCCGGGGCTCTCTTGCGATTGAGTCGGCCACCACAGGGAATCAGAGTGATACGCCATTAATCCCTGCATCTAGCTGTATTCCACTTAGTAGCTCTATCGCTTTATGACAAATCGGAGCGCGGGGCGCGACGGTATTGCGCACGACCATGGCCTCGCGTAGTGGCGACGATCAGCTGATTGCGCCGGCCGGCTTGCTTCGATTTGCTTCAGAGCAAAGAATGTCATACCTTGAAAGATTGCGTACTGCACTATGTCAAAATGTTACTGCTTTGTAGCCATCCTATGATCATTGAGAATTGATAACTCTGATATCACTACTGTAGAGCTTTGCGTCGGCGACACCGCACCGAACGTGAAACCGCGCTACGTCTGTCGTAGAAGCAGTAGGAGGCTGTCGTCTGCTAGAACAAAAACAAAACAAAGACCTGCGAAAATATTCATAAGTTGTAACTTGTTTTTTTGAATAACCGTTTATCACTTTTAAAGTTATTTTGCCAGATAACATACATTTTTTTTCAGTTTATAGCAGCGACAGATGTTTTTTTTTATTTTCCTCACACAGATATCCAAGCCAAATCCATTCACAGCTAAAGCCACATGTTGTTTGTCTTTGTCTCCGTGGGCATGCTCTCTCATGTGTTCGCGCTGCTACACACGAGAGCACGAAATGTTAAATTTACGCAAGGAAGCGCCGTTCCTCGTTCGTGTGATGTGCTAAGATTGCGCCCTATTCCCGCGGTTGTTCGAGTGCGGATCAAGTGCGAGTCGTTCAAGGAATCGGCGGGTTGGGCGGGCGCTCGAAGGACTCCGAGGTGACGGCTGACGCCTGTGGTTGCTTCCCTCAGGACAGTGTGAAAGAAACTAAAGGTAAGGGGGACACTTTTTATGTAGACCAAGTATGCCACTCAGTGCAAGTGTGTGTTGCTGCACTCGAACGAGGCGTCGTGAAACGGCAACCTTACGCGCCTTTGCGAGTGCGGTTGCCGATTCGCTTTGACAACGCTAACGCCAGCAGAGCCATGGCGCATCGGCGCGGCCTTACTGGAGCTAATTCGAGACAACTGCGGCAACATGCATGTGTATGGTGATCGATTTTTTCATATGTGCAATGTAGTGAGGAGACGCACACGGCGCTTGCTACGTTGTTGATTAAACGAAGCCTGCAGTGCCATTTGATGGAAAGCAGCATTTGTTTACGTTCGCGGGCGATACATTTGTAACTTGGCTCGATTCACCTAGCCAACCGCCTAAGTGGGTTGATTAGGATACGTTCACGGTAGAGCGTTATTATGCCCCTAAACAGTGGCGTGTGCTGTTAAAAGATTAATGTGTGTGCCTAGTGTAGAGAGAGAGGTGTTCGTGCAATCTGCATATGTACCTGCAAGACGCTTTTGCTTGTAACTAATAATGTACCGGCCAGCACCTACATTGTACGCCTGACTTTGAAGAAAACTTGCATGCACAATGTGAGATTTTGTAATCTGCCAGAGTTGCTTTTTATAAAATAATACACTGCCAGCATGTTCAAATATGTTTCGCTGCTGTGTGCAGGGGTGCGGTTATCACGCTGTTGTGTAGTTGCTGATGCAAGCACTTATAGTTTTGATGCGTTAATATTCTCATCTAACTCATCAGGTGTTTGGCGTTTCAGCACAAACAAGGCAAAGAGAGAAGGAAGACTGGTAATGACAGGACCAGTGCCGACTTTTGTTTGCAGGAGAATACCCATGTTGGTGTATTATCGTGACAGCCTTCTGTGTTGCTTTTTTGCCATATTTATGCAACAACACAGTTGTCAGCAATATGAGAGAACACTGACAATTAGCTTCTAAAGATATGGTTGAACTAAATGCCTAGTAATTCACAGCACAAAGTAACAACAAAGGACATCAGTATGATCAATGTGGACGAGTACAGTCTTGCATCTAAAAATATATTGTGCAAAGTTTGCCTAAGTAAGAAACCTCTCTAGTTTTGCAAATAGTGAGACGTCCCACTTCGAGCGCGTGCCAGCCCATTCCCTCCCTCTGTGCAAGGTGCTGGTTGGGCAAGGAAGTTGTTTGTGACGTTCCTGATAGACCACTTGAGATGTATGCGGATTCTAAAACCTGTAGCCTAATATATAACATAATCTTTGCGCAGTTACATCGCTAGCATCTGACACCTACAACTTATTTGCATATTACAATGCTCCCTTAGGACTAACACACAAACTTGTTGTTTGCATTGTCACTTCATGAATATCGAGCGGTAAAGGTACTGAGTATAGTGAAACAAGAATCTCTGCTTATTACATGAAGACATATGAGGCCTTCGATAAAACGAGTTATACCTTATTGGGCTTGCGTACTCGTCGTGGCGATTCATACATGCAGCTTTCAGCAAATGGTATCTTCCAGCCCTGGTGACCATGCAATTTTTTTCTGCACACAGCGCAAACACCGAGATGTACCCACTCGCAGATGGTCGCGTCAAGTGCATATTTACCTTGACTAAATGTCGAATCAAGTTTTTCATCGACCGGTCCCTGCCATGAGTGCTAATGTCTTCGCAAACAAGGACACATTGTTATTGACACTGCACACACCACACACAATATTCTCAGTTGAACCAATATTCTCAATACCTTTCAATGCACACTACATGCCGCAATCAACAGTGCACATTTTGAAGACTATGCCACTGTTCCTCGCCACAGGCCACCACGTGTGTTCACTTCTTCAAGATAAACAGACAGCGTGGCAAATATTTTACCACACAGCTAGATGTTTGCTGACACATACTACAGCTAATGTCGACATTGTAACGTGAAGTGTAAGCTTTGAAAAATTAAAACTTGCCCCAAACACCGCACGACTGTACCGGGCTGAGCCACCAGCGGGAGTGTTTTTCCAGCCACACCTTTTACATGTGCCAGTGACATCATGCTGTGACGTACCTCGGTAGGGGCCTATCGCTGCATACTTTATGTGAATGAGGGTCCTGTTAGTGAAAGCAGGCATTGTTGATTTCGTAACTTGTTCATTCCCAACTGGACCTTCATTTGCACGAGTTGTCTGACTGATATTCAGGCGAACTTTTGTGCAATAAATTATACAGTTGGCAGTCTGTGCTTGCTCCATACTGTTGTTACTGGTGTTTCTTGTTGTTACTTTGCACTGCTCATTACTGCTCACCTACAGAAACTAGCCTATCTTGCTGCTGTTTTGGACAAGATGCAGCTGGCAAGTGCGATAGTGTTCATAACTCTAAATTCTCAAGCAAAAATTATCGTTTCATATTCAGTTAGTTGCATTCATATCAGTACATTATAAGAAATCATTGATTAAACATTAATCCGTGTTCCTTCACATAATGCTCACAACTTTTATATCAAATTGAATGGTGTTTATAAAAAACATGGGTTTTAGCTAAACTTCATGCTCTTTTCTTGAACAGCTGACAAAACGCTATTGATGCTTACTTGCCATGAATTGGACTGTGTTTGAAATACATTGCAATTCTTCACCGGACTGCCAGTACACTTCACATTGGGGGAACATTTATTAACCATGGATTGATTAATTAAGAACGGAAAGAAAGAAGCGGCAGGCCGGGATACTTGATATTGGCATCCGTTTTGCTACCCAGCGCATTATCATGCAAACTTCCTATAGAGTGGTTATGCGTCTTGCATGTGTCTGTAAACCAAGAACTTTGGGTAGAACTATATTTATCTTACAAATGGTTGCAGGACTGTGGAGGCTGTAGGGCTGCTTAGGAATGGTGGAATCCCTGGACATGTGTTCAACCTTGCTGCATCAGCTCCTTGGTGTTTTCACGGCATCTTTACAGATGTGTTGGGTGAGTAAAGCAAGCAGGTTTCAACACAAGGAAAAGTATAATATGGCAGCACCTCTTGTGCGTGCCTTACATCCCAAGTATATCAAATATTTATCTTGCACCTTGTGGCCTGTAATTTTTAAAGAGACACTTCTTTTTGCTTTATATTTGAGTCTTGATGCTTCGACAGCAATGTATTTGTGTTTGACAGCAAGTGTTCTTGAACAAATAACTGATCTCAATAATGACAAAACACCCTTCATACTTGGTCCTTAGCATAAGCTAGCACATACCTGTAGCAGATTCAATTATTCATTTTTTGCTGGGATGATAATGGGCAAGTAGCAAAGGCAAGTTCAGATTGGAGTGGTCGGTGACGTCTGTTTAGGCTCTGCCATATTGCTTTGCAACCAGAGTTACTTGTGGCCACATATACAATGAAGCCACATGACGTGCATTCTAAATGAGATTACCATATCACATTTGCTGCATCTCAATGTGTGCCAAACAAATGCAGATATCATTAGCTTGCCACTATAAAGGGATACTAAACCAACACAAGGTTGAAATTTAGTCGTGGTGTTGCAGCTGTGTATGACTCTACAATGGATGCATAGCCGTGATAATTTGTCTATATGTTGTCGCAATAGTAATGTTACACACATTGTACGATACAAAAGAGGTCCTCGCTTATTTCGCTTTTTTTCGCAATGCTTCTTTCTTGTCTCTTCTTGCCATGTGCTCCTCCTCACTGTACAAGGAGCAAGAGTAGTGGGCACACAAACACGTATTTAAAAAAAATGTTGTAAGGTGAGCACTGAGAAGCTGAACACTTCCGAAAGGCTCAAAGAGGTAAAGGTATTGTTTCTAGCTACTTTTTGGGCACCCACAGCTAGTTGTGCTGCTGCAGTTAAAAAATGAGTTAAATGTTAAAAATTAATTGGAGGTGGTTTGGCACCCATAATTGCAGTTACATACAGAACTAGGTTTCAATGCGTAAGCAAAATCTGTTCACTCTAAATCAATCCTAATGATATCTGAAATTCAGGAAATATTCACAGAAAAGCTCAGGAAAAGGCTAAGTGGTTGCCCCTTGAACGTGAAGGAGATACCCTTCTTCTAAAAGGTCAATAGACAGTCTAGTAGTCTCGATATTACATGCACTATAAAATATTCTGGTGTGGTGCTTTTCATGCATGTTATAATGAGAGGGGTTTTTAATAGAACTGTTGTCACTTTGCCCTGCGTTGCTGAAATTGTTCACATAGTTATAATACATGAATCACTTTATGCCTTTTGATTTTATGCAAATGGTTTGCTTACCCAGTCGGTTTAACTTCATTTGAATAAAAACATTAATTTTTTTATTATACAGCAGGTTTATTTTTAAATATGCGACCATTGATGTGAACACAGTTGGTGGCGTGCTTGATTAATCCTTCACTATCACCACTCTAACTACACCTGCTACAGTGCATAGTGTGACAAAAGTAATGGTACTTAACATTACTGGCAGCATACACTTTTATGTCTCAAAATGTGTTAAAAAGCCTGGTAAAAATGTGTGTACGTTTTTTTTTTCGCTCCAACTAAATATTCTGGTCTACTCAAAGTAGCTTCCGCTCTTTTAAGGTCCTCAAACTATTAGGTGTTCAAAAGAAGTATCAATGCCATATATGCTTTCTTTGTCAGCCTACTCACCAGTAAAAATGTGTGTACGTTCTTTTTTTGTTTTTCGCTCCAACTAAATATTCTGGTCTACTCAAAGTAGCTTCCGCTCTTTTAAGGTCCTCAAACTATTAGGTGTTCAAAAGAAGTATCAATGCCATATATGCTTTCTTTGTCAGCCTACTCACCAGTAAAAATGTGTGTACGTTTTTTTTTGCTCTAACTAAATTTTCTGGTCTACTCAAAGTAGCTTCCGCTCTTTTAAGGTCCTCAAACTATTAGGTGTTCAAAAGAAGTATCAATGCCATATATGCTTTCTTTGTCAGCCTACTCACCACTCTAATATGAGAATTACCCGACAACATTACCCAGTAAAATATAGGGATGTTATAAAAAGTAATGTCAATTCAATTGTCAAAAAACTTTGCCAAGTTACGTTTTTGTTCACTTTTCTTTCTTCACAATTACAACACTTCTATTCTTCTTGAAGACTTTCTGGTGTAAAAAAGGTACCTTATAATCTGAAGAGGCAAACAGAATGTGCCAGTGCACGAGTTAGCTCTTGTAGTGGTTACAAGTAAGATATGTTTTGAAGAATAAATCATTCTGCCACTTGCCTAAAGAATGGCTACAGGACATGGCACTGGATGCACTTTGTTATTTTTGAATCAAGCTATCTTGTATTCTATTTTTATAAATTACATGGGATACACATGACGGTATCACACACTTTAATGCCACAAAGATTATGCAGCGAACAATGTTATAAATGCGAAATTGCATAAGGATAAGGTGAAAACTGCACCCTCAACGAGAATGTACAGGAGCACAGGGTGCAGGCGTCATTCCTTCTGCCCGTGCTTTTCAAGTGCGAGCTGTTTTCACCTCGTTCTGACCAACTAACTAAATTGAGATGTGTTGTTATAGTGCAAGAGGATGCTCCACGGGAAACTAGGTTTGTCTCAAACTCTGTGTGTGTCTTTCAATCTATATGGTGCCCGGTTCAAGAGTTCATGCAGACCAGATCGTGTAAAACAGGACCGTGTAAAATGGACCGTGTAAATAAAATAAAATGGACCATGTAAATAAACAGGATCGTGTAAAATGTCGTTTTCGTGTGCAACTGTAGTTGTGGTTGTGCTGAATGACCTTTTTTATATACACTACATAACAAACTTGCTCTTTAGAGTCGAGTGCATCTTCGGATCGATTGTAAATGTTTGCATATGCGAGGCCTTAAGTTTTATAAGAAATTCCTCAGTGTGCCACGAGGAAATGTGTGTTCAGCGAAAATTTGCATATCATTATATACAACTCTTAAAGCCTCGTCTACAACTTTGTGCAGGTTGACCTTGAGCAGAAAACGAGGAGCGGCAGCAGCCCCCAGAAAAGAGCAAGCACCCTCCAAGCTCCCGAAGCTCTCTTCGACAGGAACATCATGGTCACTGTGTGGCATTGAAAACCATTGCAAGGAGTGCCTTATCAGTACACTGTGCTGCTCTTTCATCGCAGAAGACGAAGTTGACCACTCCAGAGGAACTTCACGCTGTGTATTGTGAGTGCTTCAGTGGTTTTGTTTTTGTCCAGCCAGCAGTTAAGAAATCATGTGTCAGATTCAGCCGGGATGGCTAGAGGGAGTCGGGCAGGCATGTTTGGACATTTGTCTAGCCAAGTAGTGCCAATTTTCGCACTGGTCCTGTTGGAGTTACTGCCACAATCACAGAAGCTACGTCACCTCTCTAAATGTACAGATGTGTCGGGGAAGATTAGCTGCATTAGGTTTTTCTATAACTGATAGCTGCCAACATTCTTCATTATACAGGAGTTTTGTTCCTCACTTATGGGTGTAAAGCTCCACAGAAAAAATGCAACACGTCTACTTCCAGAAGGCTCCAAGGCCCTACTTGTAGGTTTTTTCGGCTTGTATCATAAGCACCTCGTTTGGGTGTACATGAACATTTTATAAACATGTACAGCGAAAAATTTGGGTGGCCGGTCGTTTTGTCGTTATCATGTTCCTCGCAGTATTCTTAAGCATGTTGTGCATTACGTTGTCAATCTGGTTCATGTGCATAGAAGACATTACGAAGTTTCAGGCTACAGTATAAAAAGCCTGGAAGCAAGCTATCAATAATTTTTTAACAGAGTTGCTTAATCTCATACATGATACATCACTAAACTTTCGTGCGTATTCATCAATGTAAGCTCGTCTTAGTGTTATCCAAAATGAAGATGTGAGTCGACAGATGGAAACATCTAGTGGGGTAATCAGGGTGAACAGTGGAAGTGCCTCAGACAGGCTGGCCGATGTTGCGATAGGAGGACCTATTTTTTAGAAGTCACCTTGTCATCCTTGGCGTGTTAGTTTAAATGGGGTCAGTAATGACATCATCTTTTGGTGTAGGCGTGTGTGCCTGTTGGAAATGTTTGTCTGAAAAAAAAAACCTATAACGCAGAAGAGTGCAGCCCTTGCTTCTTTTCAAGTTAGGTTGCGCTGATACAAAGTGTTCTCCTGTCGGAGGTTGGGGGTAAGGGAAGCAAAAAAAGATAAATGATAGAAAAGAAGAAAAAAGAAGAAAGAAAAGGGGGATGCAAAGTAAAAGTAGTGCTACACTGCTCCTACTTTGCATCCCCCTTTTTTCTTTTTTTCCCTTGTTTTCTTTTTTCACCTTTTTTGTTACATTTGCATTGTCCCATCTAGTGCATGAATCAATGACACATGGCTTTGCTATAGCAAAGATGCCTATGTGGTGTTGGATTGAACAGTGCATTGTACTTCATTCAGTTAATTACAGACTGATCAGTCTTGCAATAAGTGCTTCCTGTCTATCACCACACATGTTCAAATGAAAAGTTTGTGCTTGGCTCTTAGTATGCTGGTATATAGCTTGTGTCTTGGACTACTCAAAATGAATGTTTTTTGCTGCTGTTTATGGTAATGAATTTATCCAACATGAAAATATCTTGCCTTGCGAACTTTGTCGGACCTGCCTTTCTTTTTCTTTCCTATGCAGGCATTGTATGTGAGGGAGGCAGTAACAGAGAGATGATAGCTTGAGCTTCGGAAGAATAAATGCTGGCAGTGAAGCAATTACACATCAAACATCCCAGCCATTTTGCCAACCGTACTAAATGTGTTTTGAAAAAAAAATATTGTGCTCGGTTACTGTATTGAAAACAGCAAAATGCTAAAATATATCGCAGAGACAAAATATTAGGCCACGTTGGTGCCTTCTGGACTTCCCAGGATGTCGTCTGGGTGTTGTTTGTAAAAAGTAAAAAGTGTTTCAAAAATACTGCCTCTTCTACACCACATTCGGTCTAGGTATTAAGTAAAGGTGATTGTGTGTAGTGCATGAAGCTCAGTAATATTAGTGCAATTTTTTTGCCACATCAAAAGCAAGGAAGCAGTTCTCTTTATAGGGCAAGTAATATTATTTCACTTTGTCTTAAAGTAGAAATGAATTTTTGAAGTTTTCTTATGATGGCTGTTTTCTGCATTTGATATACGACAGCTTCCGTTCCGAAGTTCCCCATGGCCCTCAATAGGAGACTTCAAAATCATTTTCCTCATTTAAACAAAAATTGTAATGATAACACTTGCCATATAACAAGAACTGTTTATTTGCTTTCAACTTACACATAAAAGTAATTTTCAATTAGACAAACACACAGCTCAAGTTGCATCTCAATGTGGACAAAAACGATTATATAGTGATATTTGTAATCTGGACCTAACATTATTTTTTTTCGTGAAATATAACTTCTGTGCAGTGAGTATTTGTGGCTCAAATATTCATACAAAGTGCAGTATTGCCATACAAGAAATGCAAACGATAAACAGTTTGGCTGAATTCTTCAAAGCCTATGTAGCGGAAAAATTGCACTAATGTTACTCGGCTTCAAATACTTTAAGAAGCACCTTTACTTAATATGTAGATCAAATTTGATATGGCAAGAAAAAGCGGTACTTTGAAATTTTTCTCACAAATAACACCCGCACGACATTCTGCGAAATTCTGAAGGTACCCACGTGACCACTACTTTTTTCTTCAAAACATTTCTGCAAATAGCTATTTTCAGAAGAGTAAATTACCATCATTTTTTAAACTATACATCTGTGATGGTCGCCAGGCAGTATGGTTTGTATGTTTGGTGTAGAATAGCCCAGTGCGAAAAACAACAAATGTCTGAGCATCCTTTGACGCTCGGGCAATTTCGAAAGCATTTGTTTGTTAGCAGCAATTCAGTTAAGCCCTTGTCTTTATGCTTAGGCCCAGAAACAAAACACAAGTAACCAAGTAGTCCTAAGAGTCATGCAGTCTCGCTGTTCCAAGGCTTGTGGAGCCTAATTTAGTGCAAGCTTCACCATTTTTTAAAAATTCAGATTCAACCAACAGGTTTTGGAGGCACAGTGCATTTTCAGCTAACTTGTTTCACACCAGTTACTTTGATAAAAAGCGGGAAGTAGAGGTAAAAATACCATTTTAAAGGCATTGTAGGTAATAACAAAAAGGACTGCTTTCTTTTTTTGTGTGGTGCTTTGCCTGAACGCTGTGCTTTTTGTGGTATAGTTCATTGTCTAGTGAACATAGGCCTTGAAAACTAACATTAGCCATGTTGAGGTCGATTCTTGGTTATAGTCATAGTAGCCATATTAAAAATATATGACTTCAACTTGATGGTTTCTTTTGAAGATGTCTTCTTGCATATGATATTTCAGAGTCTTAGTCAAAGTTTGGTTATAAGAAAACGTGATGTCATAATAGGGTCACTTTTTGTAGAGTCGTTCAGTTCTACCTTACCTTTACATTCCTAATAGAGCAGTTATTTTCATATCGGTATTTAAAATGGAATGAGCATGCTGTATGTAGTAAGGTGTAAGCACTTACAGATAGCACATGCACCCAACTTTTCTGTTGGCAGTTATTTCTTTATTCTTGATTTATTGCGGGGTTTCACGTCCGAAAACCACGATTGGATTATGAGAGACTGCCGTAGTGGAGGGCACTGGAACTTCGACCACTTGGGGTTCTTTAACGTACATCCAAATCTGAGCACACGTGCCTACAGCATTTCTGCCTCCTATCGGAAATGGAGCCGGGATTTGATACCGCGACCGTGCGGGTCAGCAGCCGAATTTCTGGTACTCTTGCTGCCCCTATGTGTGCAGTTCGGTTATAGTTATCTGGCTTGCACAGATTTTTAATGGCACCTGCCTTGTCCTGCTTGCTTCATGTGAGTTTAACCTTCTAAGGTGGCATAGGTTTAACTCTCAAAATTGTTCAAGATGCCAATTTTGTGCACAACTGTATAGTATAAAAGGCAGCAGATGTACATGCACACCTATTAATGTACATTGAGAGCTTTCCCTTGCAGTTTCTAAAGATTTACTGGCAGGAAGCAGTTAAATCATAATTTCATAAGGGACATATTAATCGATTATCTCCTACCATTGAAAATCGTGACAACCTAGTTAGTTTCACTGTGATAAGCATGCTTTTTTCTTTGATGTGGCAGAACGATTTATACACTCATTCCTTCTATTATTCACATATGCATAACATGAAGGATTGTGTGCCTTACATTTTCAGTTTCATTCTGTGTGTTATATTTCTTGGGCATGTGAACTAATGTGATAACATGTGTCTCTGACATTATTTGTGCCAATACTATTTTCATTTCCAGGTGCCTATGAAGGGACACATAAGTTCTATTGCAGTGACCTTCCAAATTTACAGTGGTGCCGGAGCCTCAAGCAGCATTCGCCGATCCTCCACAAGGCGTTCATGAGACAAACACAGCGCCACACTTTCACCAGTGCTATGATTATTATTTGTGTTTAAACATTTCGTCTAAAATTGCTGTTACATTGTGTTTTGTGCCACCATCCTGTGGCTTAGGTGGAGCTCGTGAAATTACTGTGTAGTCACCTCATTTGTGTACCATCAACACTGCAATGTCACCATTCACAGCTGGAGCTAACAGACAAATAAAAAAATATATTGATTGTAGTAGGGCTGGTGGTCATAATAATGCTTCTTTATTGATAATAATAACTTAATAAGTTCTTTAGGTCTTGCATAGAACACTGCATTAATGTGTTGCAATGTAACCACCATTTATGATCGCTAGCATGTTAATTTAGTAGTTTTGTAATGTATTTTATTTGAAAGGTAATTTTGCTTCCACATCACGACAATTAGAAAGATGACGATGATTCAATCCCTCATTAGTACTTTCTTAACACATTGTTTCTTTCAAGCCTTTGTTTACTCATCAAGGCTGTTTCGATAGCAAACATATTTCACCTTCATGCAACATATTAAGAATAAAATATTCATATATATTTCTACACAGTACTTGCTTTGCAAACAACGTGAATGGCCAATTTGCTTTTACTCGAGATCTAGGATGTCCATTTGATTTTTCAAGATGCAGCAGATAGATGCATGGTTTCTGCATTATGCTGATTTCCGTAAGCTGCTTATCGGGTAATTTAGCATGATATGGCACTTTTCCGTAAGCTGCGGATGTCCGCATCTTTCTGCACGATATGGCGCTTTCCGTAAGCTACGGATGTCCGCATCTTTTCGCATGATATGGCGCTTCCGTAAGCTGCGGTTGTTCGCATCTTTCCGCATGATGCGGCTTTCCGTAGTCCAGTAATTGCGTATGTACGGATCCGTATATGCGGAACGTTTCAGTAGGGTAGAGGAGTGCGCCTGTGGCCTTATAGTTCAATGTCCTGCCTCTCCACGAAGGCCGCACTGAAATTGCAGTAGCAGAAGATTTCTGCATGAGCGTTGCTGGTCTGGCAGTCGGCGTCCGCCAGGCGTCACGTAGAAAACGCACCAGTCTCCAAAAATTGAAGAGTGGACATTTTTTTTCCTCGAGAAACTTCAAGCGGCCTTGTCAGCATGCAAATGATCTTCATCTCTTGGTCCTGATGGTATCACGTACACGGCTCTTTGCAACCTCGTCGAAGCAGCTCTAGGGGCCCTCCTATGCGTGTACAACGACTCGTGTAGGAGCGAATTGGTCTCTTTTTCATGGTAATCCCGTGGCCTCGTCCGTCTACTTAAACCAGAAAAATCTCCTCTGGACTTGACTTCTTATCACCCCATGGCCCTTGCCAACTGTTTCGCTAAAGTGATGGAGATAATTTGGACTCACCAAAAGCGGAACCTGGAGCACCCCGAAGCTATGATGAGCTTTAGAAGTGGGCGGTCTGCTAGTGATAACGTTATGCACCTGATCTCGTCTGTACAACATCAAAGAGCCTGCAACAATTATCTGAAGCGTTGTCCTTGGGCGTTAATGGCTCATACGATAACGTACCGCATGAGGCTCCTTGGATGTCTTTAAAGATGTTTGATTAAAGGGCCACATTTATCAGTAGATCTAAATTTCTTTGAAGGGTGAAACCTTCTTTATACAGACTGAGCTTGGTACAACAACGCATCATTGCATCCGTCACGGTGTGCTTCAAGGTGGTGTCTTTAGCCCCACTTTTTCAATCTAGCACTCTTCGGCCTGGTTGACGCACTTCCACGATCAGTGCATCTATCAATATATGCAGGTGAATTCTGCATCTACGCGATCAACTACGATCAACTACGGGAAGACCAACCCATTGCTAGGAAGTCATAGTTGATCGCGGCTTTTCCTGGAGCCCTCACATCGCTTAGAGGGAAACGAAACTCATAATGATCGCCCACGCAGTGGCGTTTCTGGCTGGATAAAGGTGGGTTGCATCTTTACGAGTGATGCTTCATCTCATTCTTCCGTTTCTTCAGATTTATTCGCTTAGATTACCCGTGCTTTGCGGAATCCGATCAAGAACCATGTGCATCTTCCAGTCGAATCAAGCCCAACCACTGTGAACATGCTTTGGCCTTCAGAGATGTGCATCTACAGCAGCGACAGTCGTCATCGCGCGTGATTATTGAGTGAACACACACATCCGCGTAAACGCTTTCAGAATGCACTTAAGGCCTTTCATTCAGATTCTGCCGCATCACCTTGCTCACTTCGAACTTTCAGGGCCCCACTCAGCGTTCAACGCATACTGCAGCTCAGCATTGCCCCGTGCTTCTATTGCACTTCACGTGTAAAGACCGGCCGCCGTTACCATTATAGTGCCTACACCCACTAAAGTTCTTCAAAGTTTGTCTTAACATTCTTGTCATCCAAACTAAGATACACTTGTCGCATCAAGCCTTGAAACAGACCACATTACTTTTCGTACATGAGAAGCACAACGGACGCCTTCACATTTACACGGATGGCTCTGTTTCTTCAGTAAGCTCATCAGGGGTGGTGGTTCTTCCTGTGAAGTCCTTCGCAATTTATTTCATGGCATCGCATTTCACGTCACTGACAGCATCAGAAGTCACCGTCATAAGTGCTGTTATAGAGTTTATAGTTGAAGAACCTTTGGAAACTTTGTATGTCGTCTCGAACTTCAAGTCAGCTTTTCAAGATCTATTGTCAGCCTTTGGCCATGGACCCCTTCAATAGTTCGTAGCTGATATAAGGCTTCTTCACCACCACGCAATAGAGAAGCAGCGTATCAGTGGTTACCTGGTCAGTGAGGCAACGTCCGCATAGATGAGGCCACTATGTTTGCACATAGCGGTACGCAATACTCTGCCATCCCGTTTTCAAGAACCGACACAGCTACAAGACTTCGTTCGCTTGCAGGCCACCCCACACTGGTAGAGTGTAACTTGATGGAATTCACAAACGCGCGCCTGTATACCTCTAGTCCCGATTTCAAGCTCCGCCTTACTTCTGAAATATCTCGATTTGAGGAGCCTCTTCTGTGCTGCCTGTGGCTTCACCTCACGAATGCATACTCTTTACTTATTGAAATGGCCAGGTCCTCTGTAGGCAGTTACTGCAGCAGTGAAGAAACCATCGCCAATCTTCTGTGTGAGTGTACCCATTTCCACGTGCCATGACCAGAACTTACCGAAGCTCTAGATAGACGAGATGATAACCCTTTGTCGTAACAAAAAATTCTGCGTCATTGTCCGAGTTCATACTCAGCTCAAAAGGCTTTGAAACCTATGTTACGCTTTTTTTAACACAACTCGTCTTCGAGACAGACTCTAGTGGCGTATTTTCTTTATTCTTGTATGGCACCAGGAATCAGCGTGACAGCAGGTGCGTCCATCAGGCAGCCAGTGCTTTTCCGCTTATTCAGTCCGTCACATTTACAATACACTCTGGGCAATGCCCCTTTGAGGAACACGGAATAACATCAAGATCGGGCGAAGCCCCTTGAGCCTATCGTGCGTAGCGCGATGCGATACATACTTTTTTTCCTCAAGAAAACAAAGAAACTGTGCAGTTATTTACATATGCGGTAAAACACGATTACTTGAGGTGGCACTTCGTAGCAAATGAAGAACATACAGAAACAAAGATAGAGTTCAAGCAATTTGTTCAAAGTCGTGGTCATTCTACTCGTAGTGGTGGTGGTCTTTGCTTTCTCAGCGATCTTCTGGGTGCTGGCGTTGGACTACTCTGTGTGCCCACGGTAGTTGGGTCATTATTTGGCGCTGTGTCTTCAACGTGCCGCGCAACTGTCGAGGTGCTTGGCTCTACGTTGCTCCCCTTGGGAACAGAGTCCTGCTGGAAGAATTCTCCAGTCGGTAGCAAGTGCTTGCGGTTGCGCCGGAGGCAGCGCACTTCCTGTGTGATTACGTGGTGGGACCTTGGATATGTTGATGACTCCAGAACCCCCTGCTTTGGTGTGCGATGAGCCGCTCTGGACTCGCACAACGCCACCTTCATGGCGACGTTGTGCGAGTTCAGAGTGGCTCGCACAACGTCCAGAGCGGTCTTGCGCCTATCATGCGTAACGCGCTACGATACAAATCTGACTTGCCCATTTCGCTATGTTTTGCCATTCCTCCCTCTCACTCTGCCTGTGCAAAATGTCTTTTATATCGTCTTTTATTTCCCCAACCGTTTCGCCCAGCACAGAGTAGCCAGCCGGTTTCAAAACTGGCTAAGCTCTCTGATGTTTCACTTATTTCTTCCCTCCTCCTAGGTGAGTTAGCAGAGAAAAAAATGCCTTCAAAAGACGTACCAATAAATCCAAACCTTCTTACGTAAAAGAACATCAGTCATCAAAGTAGGAGATTGATGAATTACAGGTCTTTTACCCACCACGAAAGGGCCCAACACTATGCGATTCAACCTCGCCTAGATTTTTTCACATAGGCCTGATTGGTCTACCCAGAAACCTCGAAGCTATTTCAGACATCTGACACTTATTCTATGCGAATTGTATCACAATTTAGATAACGAGGGTAGCTCGGCAGTAAAAGAAGAGTAGCTCCTGATTGATATGTGGGTTTTAACGCCCCAAAACTATCGTTTGATTCTTAGAGACGCCGTAGTAGAAAGCTCCGAAAATTTAGACCACTTGGGGTTTTTTAACGTCCACCCGAATTTGAGAACACGGGCCTGCAGCATCTTCGCCTCTATTGAAAATGCAGCCACCACAGCCAGGATTCCATCCCGTGACTTGCGTGTTAGCAGCCGAGTACCTTACCCACTAGACCAACGCTGGTGAGGTAAGAGCGGCTCCTACTAGCAGCTAAAGTATCAGAAGAGTATGTAAGCGAAAGAGGAATGAGTGCTCAGCAGAAAAATTTGAACTCCTTCGATTCTCGAAATGTAAATAACAAAGGACAGAGCAGTCTTGCAAGGACACATAAAAATACAGCAGCAGACGTTTTTCTAAGAATAGTATTTAAAAAGGTAGATTTTATATTTTAGTCTTCGCGCTTAGTTTTCACATCACAAATTGTGCGCTGATATTAGTATTATCGTATGATGCTTAGCTTTCATCAAATAGTTAAAATGACTTGTGTACCAAAGGTGTTAGCCTAGCGCGATTCAAGAATCTGAATAAATATAATGGGCTTCTGATGGCACTCAGCACATTGAAGTTTGAGTATTTCAGAAGTAAAACAGATACGATATCATGTTTTTAAAAAGACAGGCGGATTGAGAAGTTGGCAGTGTCATTTGCACCTATAAGGTAGGGCACAGGACTTTTTTATGAGAAGTGATTATCTCATGCTAACTGCTTAATGAGATAATGAAGGCTTTAACAGACTTTCTTTTGGAACTACACTACAAGACTTAGGCGGGAGGAGGTGGTTTTCCGCATTTTTATCCGCTCTCGGCGCTCTTTAGGTAAGAACCAACACGAGTGTTTTACATCACCACTGCTTCAATTTGGGCGCACTTTAACACGCGACAGGTGGCTAAACATTCTGAAGTTCGCCACTACGAGCTCTCTCATAACTGTTTCACAGTTCAGGGACGTTACAAGCCAGGAATTCTTAAAATAAGATTCCTTCATTCGATTCTTTGTCTTATGTCTTGGCGTGATATTCTCCTTGGAAGTATTTACCACGTAATTAATATCCTCAATGTGTTGCAATGTTTTCTCATTGAAAACTTTTGTCCTAGAAATATTTTCTCCATTTACGTGCATTCACTGCTGTTTGTTCCAGAATCCATGGAAGCTCTTGAAAATGCACTGCGTTAACATCCCACCTGTGAGAGTGTTCCTTTATAATTGTATACTCAGAAAAAGTGAGAAGTGGCTAAGTAAAAAATTTGGGATGTGGCATGAAAAGAAATACTTTGTTCAGGTTGTTTCGGTGTGGTCGAAGGCTGCTCCTTTGCAAACTTTATTTGCTGACACATGTGCCGCAAATTCATGCGAAACATCAATGCGAATCTAAAAACCGGTGAATAATATTCCGGCAAGACTACTTTGTACCCATAGAACTGGCTGAAAGGCTCGTTTAGCTTCTTGAGCTCTTGGTCGCCCTTACACATTCTAGCGAAGGTAGCGCATCGTGGGATAATCACACCTCAAAATAAGCTGTACGGCGTACAGAGAAAAGCGAGAAACGACGTAATGAAAAGGCAGGGACTTGTGTTCACAAGAAAGAAACGCTTTCTTTTTTCCAGTTCTGTTCTCCAAGCTGTTCACTTAGATTGATGAACTTACTCAAATTATTTTGATGGGTCAATTGAGCAACCTGACGGCTTTTCCTCTTTTTTTTGTCCTTCACCACATGGCACCACGTATTGTCAAGCTCGACACTCGAAAAGTAGCAGCTTTTGCGACTGTTGTAGAAAATACAGAAAGTTAGTTGATCCGGACATCTTATCACCTAGAAAGGAAAAAGTTTTAGAAATCACGACATCTACTGATAAATCAACAGCCATAGCAACACTGGAACAAAGCAGAGCCGTCGCTTTGAGGTCACAACAGCTGGCAATATAATACCAGAAAAAACGATTGTTCAATTCCTAGACATGTGGTGACACTCCAACCAGTGGTGCCTCAGCGCACATAATGTGAATAAAAGAACCGCGTAGAATATTGCTCGTATGGTAGTACGAATAACAAACCGCCGGGCGCGAAAGACGTGCTTCGCTTCGTTTGATATAGAGACTAGTCATCAGCAGTCCTAGATACTCGCTACCCTATCACACCATGAGCAGAGAGTAGAAACGAAAGGCGAAGCAAGTTATAATGGTGGTTCTCTGAGTACGACAAAGTACTTCCTCAACTGAGAAGACATTAGAGCTCGGACTGCACAGCATACTTGGTGAGCTCACTGAAGTGCAAGTTTGCACTCAGGGTAAACACCTGCCATGAACGCCAGCCGGAAGGGAACTTTTCAAGAGACTTCCCCTGGGTGAACAAGTACACTGTCGTCCTTTATGAAAAGGAACTCGCGAAAGCGTGGCCTGCGCACGGCGGCGGCTGCCTACAGCACCACCAATCGACAAGCGAATAAAAAACGTTCGCTTTCGGCGTCATCTATTGCCAAGCAAGACAACGAGTCATAACCGGGAGTCAAGCGCTGCTAGATTACGTTCCCTGCCCGGGCGCGGTGAGCGATATCGGGTGATTATTGCAGCTTGCACCGTGATGGCACGCAACGTTTGATATGCTGGCAGTGGACTACACGAGGAGTGAGCACAAAGAGAGTTTGATCTAGCAGCGCTTGTCTACCCCTCATGACTCGTTAGTATTCGTTTTTCTGGCAACAGATGACGCTGAAAGCAAATGTGTTTTCTTTTTCTGTCTGTTGATGATGCTGTAGGCAGCCGCCCAAGAGCGCAGACCACGAGTTCGCGTGTTCCCTTTCATAAAAGACGACAGTGTACAGGTATATGGAAAAGAGGTTGTCAGGCTTACTCAGAGACTGGTGCGAGAAATCTCCCTACCACAGAACTAGCAAACAAATCTGCCTGTCGGAAGACGTAAAACAGGAACACCTTACGAGGTAAAAATAGAAAATATTTGAATAAGGCAAAATTTAGAGACACTGCATCATATCACTAAAACTAAAGAACATGGCGGCTGTGGTCACACATCGATAACAAAACATTATAAGAAGTGCCTCCAGGCAAAAGCCCCCATTACAGAAGCGGAGGAGATGGTGATCGTACAGTCAATTAATGAGAGCAGGGGTGCAAAACAGCACTCAGAATAATAACAGATTCCAAGGCTACATGTATATTCATAAAAGGGGCACTTAGGTATGAAGGCATACAAAATTCTAACTAGAGCACTTAACACATTTACGATTGAATACACCCAAACCATATTTCGGGCGCCGGCTCAAGAGCATGTACCACAGATTCTTCCTGCAAATAAGGCTGCTCGAGGCTTCGGAAAGTATGGAGCTTCCTTGCACACTGCAAGAGAGGCCCCAACACCCTTAGATGCTACTTTTGCTGCAATTATTCAGTACTATAATGGTAGTTTAAAAGGTGTCTATCACCGCGTATGAATCTGGCGTATAGCGGACTCCTGACAAACTCATACACCAACTTACACAGGCTGCAATGTAATTTGACGCATACTAAGATATATTTCTGAAGTGCAGGATCACACCCATTCTGTTTCGCATCATGTGGGAGTGTGTGCTACACGGTAAGAAAAAAAACACTACAAAATGACCAAGACAGAAAAGGAATGGTAGGCACTGAACTGCAGCTCAGCCTTTCGGGATCAGCTTTGGCTTGTCCATGGGGCAAAGATGATGGTGCGGGCCAGCAGAGTCCTCGCATTTGGCCCGACCATTTGCGATTCCCCGCGTTACGAGAAAATGTAGTTTTTCCCTCTATCTTTTTCTCCAACGTTAGAGCAGCAAGCGACACCACGAACTAAAAGCAGGCGCTCGAAAAAGGGACGTCCTCTTTCACTGTACAAGACCAAGCTCTCAGGGGGTCTAAAATACGTTGCGAAATGCTATGAAATGAAAGCCGTCTTTTTCTACCCTAACAAGGTGACCTCCATGTGCACCCATAGGAATAAGAACACACTATCTAGTGCGTCAAAAAAAAAGACATGGCTGATCCGTCTGTCATAGAAGTTGGTATAACAAGAAAGTGAAACGTATCTTTTTAGAACAAGCCCTTACTGTAAAGAGAATAAGAGAATGTCAGGTATTCGATGCATGAATGTATCAAGATATAACATTGAAAGAATTGAACGCACTATGAAGAACATAAAAACCGTCAAAGCAGTGAAGACGAAACTTGGACAAAGGCTCGAATAGGCAGAAATTGATGTATGCACTATGGGACAAAAAAGGTAAAAAAACTACCAATATTTATGGCATAGTTAAATTACCGGAATAGATATACAGATGTGTACAGTAGCTGACACAACAACGACCATAAGATAAAAGCAGCGGTACCCCAGATTACTTTCCCCCAGTAATGACAGAAGTCAGGAAAGCGTTGATTGGTTTCATTATTATGTGGGGTTTAACGTCCCAAAACCACCATATGATTATGAGAGGCGGCGTTGTGCAGGGCTCCAGAAATTTCGACCACCTGGGGTTCTTTAACATGCACCCAAATCTGCGCACACAGGCCTACAACATTTCCGCCTCCATCGAAAATGCAGCCGCCGCAGCCGGGATTCGAACCCGCAACCTGCGGGTCAGCAACCGAGTACTTTAGTCACTAGACCAGCGCAGCGGGGCTCATTAAAGCATTGCAGGGAATGTGAAGAGGCAAAGCTGCTGGTGAGGGTCAGGTAACATCAGATCTGCAAAAGACACAGAGATGATTGTTAGAAAAACTGATCACCCTATTTCTGAAGTGTCTCCTCCTGACGGGGTGCCTACCAGAATCTTGTAAGAACGCTAACATCACCTTAACCCACAAGAAAGGAGACAAGAACTTGAAGAATTACAGGCCAATCAGCCTGCTCTCCGTCGTATACAAGTTATTTACAACGGTACCCTACTGAAACGTTCCGTATGAAATCTTACGGAAAATATATGGACTCCGTAACATTTCCTCATGCTACATACGGAAAAAATATGGAGTTTTATCTAAATATACGGAAGTTGTTTGGCATATACGGAAGGCTACCTTATGGAGTATATGGAATGAGAAGGAAATTGTATGGCGTATAAGGAAAGGTTTTTATGGAGTATACGGAAAGATAAGGAAAATGTATGGCACATATGGAACGCTTTTTATGGAGTATATGGAAGGATAAGTAAGTTTTATGGCGTGGATGGAGTGAGTTTTATAGAAAATATGGAACGATAAGGAAACTTATGGGGCATACGGAGAGTTCATTATAGAAGATATGGAAAGATAAGGAAAGTGTATGGAGTCTACAGAAGCTTTCACAAGGAAAATGCGGAACGTATTGTCTTACGGAAATATACAGAATTTGTAAGGTGCTTACGACAATGTGCAATAGTGTATGAAAGGCATGTGGATTGTTGCAAAAATGTGGAAAATCTACATTTGTTGTCACATTTTCAGCAGGAAATCCGAGCTCTATATAGTTATAAATGAATGCACAGGGACATATATAGTACAAAAGCATAACGCAGGATAGTCTGTGTTGTCAGTCCCCACTGTTCGCCCCTTTCCAGAATGAATACAACTTCTGGAGATGACCAGGTGCTAAAGTCTGTCACACGGAAAATGTGTCATTCACAAGAAATGACAATAACTGTGATTTTACTTGCATGCTGTCACACGAAAACAAATCAAGCAAAAAAAGCATAACTTCAAGAGCTCGTTTTTGGTAGAAACAATATTAATGAGAACTAAATTCAATGCAAATGAACTTGCAAATCTTAATGAAACTGTTTTTATTAACATTGGCAAAGAGAAATGTCACTTTAAAATATCGACCATGAGCCCAGCCCTCCTGAGCACCAACAAAAAATAAAATCTATGAAAACTAATTGCATGTAGCCTAAAAATATTTTTTTATTGATAGAATGTGCTCCTACAATATAAATACAGCTATACACAACTTGCCACAGCTTCACGACAGAAACGAGGTAGGGGTAGAGGGAGTGGTCAGAAAAATAATTAAGTATGAGAGCACAACTGGTATGTACAGACACATAATGGTGCTTATCATTGATGCTCGGATGGTCGTGTATAGAGCAGGATCATTTTGAGATTTTCAAAAGCATTGTTTCAGACCACCATGTAGATTACGCTTCAACTGTAGTGCTACATAAGACACAACTATGGGCCAGCTTTAATGAATAAGAAGATTATAGGTGAAACAAATACTTTAAAATATATCATGGCTGCATGGACGCATACAACCTATGTAAAGTGCAATAAAGTGAGGACGCATGAGCTTCTCTTGATGTTCAGTTCTACACAAGGATTTCCGAGATGTGAGAAGACGTAAAGCAAAGAACCGTTACAGGTAAAAAAGACAAATATTTGAATACGGCAAATTTAGGATTACGCTGCACTATACAGTAAAACTCAAAGAACATGGTAGCTGTAGTCACACACAGCCACCATTTTGGAAGCCATCAGTGGGAATAGTAAAGTGAACGAGGTTATGGAAAGTACTTTAATTACCTGCGCTTCACCAATGCCATTGCATTGCTAAGTGGTTCAGGAAGATTTGTAATCCATGGCTACTGATAAATCAGACAAGAAGCACAGAAAGGTAGTACTTAAACTTATACTGCAAAAAGTGAAAGTAATGTAGAACAACTTCGGGAAAAACAGCAGTTCGAGATAGGTTGCAGTGGACTTGAAGTTGTAAAAGACTAAACATACTGAAGACAGGTAGTACCGTGGAGCCGAACGATGAGATAGAAGTGACTAGAAAAGTCAGAAGGCGGTGTGCCACATTCGGCGACCATTTTCAATCTTGAATGGCAGATTGCTACCATCACTCAAGAAGGTGTATTTAGTTCTGCATCTTACTGGTACTTACATCGGGAGCGGAAACCTGGAAGATTATAAATTGGGTTAAACTTGGGTTGTGGACGACGCATCTAGGAATGGAAAGGAAATTATAGGTATAACTCTAAAGGTGAAGAAGAGCGCAAAATATATCAGGGAACAAACAGGTGTTACGGACTTCATAGCCAAAATGCAAAAGAAAACAAAATGTCATGAACAGAGCACGTAGCGTGAAGGCAAAATAACAACTGGTCAATAAAGATCACAGACTATATTCCAAGAGAAGGGAAGCTTGTGAAAGAGAGACAGAAAATTAGGTGAGATGATGATATGAGCAAAATCGCAGGTACAAAGTGGCAGCAACAAGCAGAAGACCAAGCTGACTGGTGGGATATGGGAGAGGTTTTTGTGTTGGAAAGAGTTTTCAGTGTGATAATGATGACGATGTGAAAGATTGTACAGCTTCTACTGGAGTTTGGCAGCTCTATGCATTTGGACGTCGACACATTCCCGTTGACATCTAGTGACATGTCTCCATCGCGATGACTGTCACCCATGATCATGATTTTGCTATAGTGGTAACAGAAGTTTTTAAGGTATACTTGAACAGAGCGTATGTTCATCGTGCACGAAAATCACGTAACTAAGCACACACTAAACACTGCTACTCAATATGCACCTCTTCAAAGATTGTCTGTGGTGGAGAGGAACAGCATGATCTGCGCTCCCGAAATCATCAGAGCTCACGCATACCATGCTTCAGCAACGCAGGTTTGTAGCTTAAGCCGCTAACATGCGCCACCGTTCCACGTCTTGCTGGCCCCAGTTTCGCTCCACCAAGGCACCACATTTTCCCGTCAACAATGTTGTCTTGCTGTGCTTACTGCAGCAGTTTTATATTTTTTAATAAACCGGTGCTATCAGATTCGAAGTAGTCGGTGGTGGAACATTGTTAGTGTGGCTGTCCGCTGCACAAATTCGTCAACGAGCTGTCATCCATTAGCACAAAGAAAAAGCCAAAGAACATAACATCCTCCGTGACTTTCCCACTCGGTCATGGTTTTTTACAGCTCAAGAAGCTTTAGGCATGGCTTCTAAGGCTGCGCGCCAGCACGAAATCAATGCGTCTAACTGCAATACTTCTGTTGAGCCCTCACAGAGAGTGGAACCAACCCGCCTCGCCAAAAGATGAAACGGAATGAGAAAAAATTGGCAGATCTCACGAACAGGGGGCATCGATGATATGCGAACCACGAATCAGAAGTGTTGATATGTTACTTTAAAATGAACACAACGTTACGAGGTGGAGTTAAAGGATCCAATAAATAACTTCCGTGTCATGATTATCATGTTTGGATGTGTCCTTTACCTTTGTCATCTATTTACGTCTCATGATACCAAATTTAGTATATGTGGAGCTGGAAAAACGGCCGCGAGCACGCTATGAGTGTTATATATTCTCAGATTCCTACATGACAGGCGTGTCAAGAATATCGTGTTTGTACCAGTCATATACTTTCGCCATCCATTGACGTCATGTAACACCAAATTTGGTTTATGTGGAGCTAGCGAAATGGCCGCGAGCGCATCATGAAGGGCCCAATAAACTCCAATGTAGCGTTGACGCGCGCGCACGCTGGGCACAGCGACGCTACGTTAGCAAAACGCGTGCATTTATAGTCTGACGCCAGGCGCGACCACCGTCCGTCGGCGCGGCCCGACGGCAACCAGCGTGAAATGGGATATGCTTCATTTCGCACCGATGCGCTACCCAGACACATCTGCGTTTCCCTCTTTTCGTGACGGAGGGACGCCAGACGCGCTGAAACACTCATGCGTCATAGCAACGCAGCGCGGCGCGCGCCTGCGAGTATATGGCAGTAACGGTGCCTTGCATGGCAACGCCAGCGGGACACGACGAAATGAACACCATCGAGCACGCGCACCGCGTCACGTTGAAATGTACTGGCGTCTTCACTGTGGCACGTAATTATGTTCACACATGACACGAATCTCATGATTATCAAGTTTGCACCTATCACTTAGCTTTTTCATCCATTGGCGTCGTGTAATGGCGAGTTTGATACATGTGAACCTAGCGACACGGTCGCGAGCGCATCGTGAGCATAGCATGTAGCCATGTTATGACATGCGCGCATCTCATGATTGTCATGTTTGCACCAGTCGCATACCTTCGTCATCCGTTCACGTACCGTAATAGCAAATTTGGTATATGTGCGCTAGCGAAACGGCCGCGAGAGCATCATCAGCGTGGAACGTTGCCATGTTGTTACATGACACGCATGTCGTGATTTTCATGTTAGGGTCTGTCGCTTGTGTTCGCCATGCAATCATGCCATACATTTTTGTAAATCACCGCGAGTTGCAGGACCATGAAATGTAAATCATGACCTTCATGACATACATTTCACGATTTTCATGTTGTTACAAGTCAAATACATTCTTCATAACGTCATTTTATGCATACCAAGTTTGAAATTGATTCCATTATCAAAACGGCCAAGAGAGCTAAAAATCGTGGGCGGGTAGATAGATAGATAGATAGATAGATAGATAGATAGATAGATAGATAGATAGATAGATAGATAGATAGATAGATAGATAGATAGATAGATACGGTCAAAGTCGCCGAAGTTCGCTAAGAAATGTTTCGCATATAAAAATGCGTTAAAGATAGAGGCGCTTTTGTACGGAGCCCACGAACTGCTACGACAGCTTAGTTGGCAGTGTCCGAGCAAATTTAGTCGTTTCCTTCCGAAGAAGTCGGGGGCTCGACACTCAGCGGGGGAACATCTCCTTAAATATTTTCAGGTGTGAAGCAGCTCTTTGGCGTGTGCCACGCTGTATCAAGTGCGTCCGTATGAACGCGCCACAACGCATTCTCATCGCTGCAGGTGTTAGATCGGTGTGAAGTAGGTGCCTTCGCAGCTGCGCGTTCACATCACGCTCCCATTGCACTTTCGCTCGCAGGTGTGCGCTGACCATAGAGTTTCCCAATATTAACTAGAGAGCACGCTGGCGCTGCGATCGTTCAGCGACTACAGAAATGATGGGTAGTACACACATTTGCCTAGTCTTCGTACTGGCGGGCGGCGAATCGTACTTGCGGCTTCGTTTATTGCTGTGTTTCGGTTTTGTTTTGAAAGAATTGTTCAACCCTTTTGAACTTCCTGACCCGATTTGGAAAGATAAGTTGAAAAAGATAGGGTGGTGAAACGCAATTGCTGAACATCTGCTGCATTTTGTTTTGTGAGAAAAAGCTTTAAGCCACACGAACACACACCGAGCCAGAAGCAGGCCAGAAGTACGAAAATTAGACAAATGTGTGTACTACCCATCATTCCCATGCTCGCTGAAGCGCCATGTGTTTCAGCTCCCATAGGCACTAGCGCCATAGTTCTCTCTAGTGTATATTATGAAACTATATGGCGCTGACGTCTCTCTCTTTCTCACCCACAGCATGCGCACCGTAGCACCCGCAGCTTCTGGCTCCTCTGGCCACTCGCAACGCATTTTTTTTCTCGCTTCACCCCTTCCACCACCTGCAACGCTCGACCATATGTCGAGTGGAAGCACTCTTTAGGCTCATTTATCAGCGATGAAGCTTACACAAAATCCAACTTGCCTTCAGTGTCTTTGCGTCTCAATCACACGTTTACTCGAGTAAACGCTACACCCATTTTCACTTCAAACCATTGTTTCAGCACCCGCGTCTACGCCTGTTTCAACCGGGCCAAGGCTATGTGTACCGCTGCTGCTTTGCATTCCATCAAGCTTTCCTTCGGAGAGATGGTCCAGAATTTTTGCTTTGTGATTTGGAAGATGTATTATTGCAACACAATATCTATGAAGGAAATATGTCACTGGCGTTTTGGCAGACCCCGTCATAAAAATTTTTTTGTGTTTAAAAATATGGATTGTTAGAAACACAATATAAATTTGATGAGTTTAACGCAGAAATCGTATACCAGGTCCGGTTGCCGTGGGGAAGACCTATGGCAGAATGTTAGGGGCCTAGAGAGAGAGAGATTGAGGGCGAGAGAGAGGTGTGCTTACAGAAACGCAGAGATGCCTGCCTAACTGATAGCATGATCTAGCCTGCTATTCTTTACTGGGGGAGGGGAAGACACCTGAATTTGGCATACCTGAGTGATAACTAAAGAAAAATTGGCGTTGCCAATGAACTGATCATATTTGTGACTGTGGTAATAACCGACATCTCACAAACACAATGATATTTTCCAGGCACTAGAAACAGTTTGCTCGAGAAATTATCGAACCTTCGTATATTATTTGAAGGAATGAAAGATGGGTGTGCTAGCCATCGACTATGCCTTGGGCAAGGAAGGAAGGAGGCACACGCGCTAACTAGCCGCGGGTCTCTGTCAACGCATTCCTCGGAGCCGCAACGACCCGATGTAGAAGACGGAGAGTATTTTATCACAACCTACGCCGGCGTTCTGCAGTGGTACAGAACGAGCAGACACCTCTACCCACCGCCTCACCGAGACCTACAACGTAGAGAAGCAGCCACACTTCGGCAGCTGCAAGTACAAGCAATATGGACCCCCGTCTGGGCAAAGCACGTTTGCCCGGAGGTTTACACCACTGATGTATGCCAACACTGCAAGAAGGCGCGAGCCACCCAGAGACACCTCCTCTGGGACTGTGCACCACCGCCGGGTAACCAAGAAGTAATGCCAACTGCCATAAGCAGCAAAATTATCATCCGAGAGCCAGGCAATCAAAGAGACGTGGTCCAGCACGTGCTTAGCATCCTGGAACTCCAGCGGCCGAAAGCGGCACCCCCACGGGTTTGACGTAAGTAGGTTGCTGCTCCGGGACGTCCGAGAACGCTAGTGTCTCGCTTTAATCCCCCTGCCCCTTCCCCCTTTATGCCGGATCGTCAATAAAGTTGTTTCACTCACTTGGGCAAGGAATATGAGTATCTAGCCATCACGTGCAGCAGTTTTGCATAGTAGTTGTGACGCGCCTGAACAGTTATTGAAAGGTCTTTTTAAAGGCCATTCTCAGATTCCATTACTTCTACACTTATTCGTATGTTTCCTGACTGACAAATCTAGGTTCAAGCAGAACGAACAGTCGTTAACCACCGGTGCTGACATGTGCGGCTAAACGCCGTTGCTGACGTCGCAGCCGAAGCCGAAGTGCCACTCGAGAATACCCTCCAAAAGTGGGCGTTGATCCCGAACAACACGTTCACGTCATTGGTAGGTTGATGCTGCTCTGCCCGGAACACCACTTCTTCGGCTCGTCGTTGTCGCTTAGATTTGACTTGGAAGACTCTCGGATTTTCGTCGAGCAGTCGCTGTTCGCGCTTTGCCACCCGGGGCTACTTTTTAGGCTAGACAGCTGCAGCCACTGGATGCCTTATCAAGAGTCATGGTAAACAGTTTTTCGTTCGGCCTTGGCATATGCAGTCTTCGCTGTCGTTTTTTTTTTGTGAGCACTGCACAGTCTTTAGTGTAAAATTGTATGAACTAACTTGGTTTTTTTTCTAAGTAGCATAGAGCAAAATGTGATTGAAATAAACAAAAACGCTGAGGACAAGAGATCTGCTGGTGAAGGACAGGAGAAGGAAACCAATGCATCACAAATACAGGTTTTATTTACCACCACAGGCGCCGAGGAAGTTGCACGTGTGGATCGTCAGCGCTTGCTTGCCTGTAAACGTGAGCGTTGCTGCCAGACATCCTACAAATTTTACAATGAGTTCGACGACGGAATAGAGCAACTTCATTGCAAGAAAAGCACCGCAATTGCTTGATACTTTGGTGAATATCCCACATCGGCGTCATACACGAACCCTGGAGCTATGACGGTTTATTCGCCACGTGGGACCACTCAGCGTTGGTTCTCGAGGAGTGCTGATTCCTATATTGCTTTCAGTGCGAGAAAGAAGTGCTTTCGGTGCGTGAAAATTGAAAGCACTCAGATTGAAATGCAAGGCGTTTTCAGAGCACCAGTTATTTATGAGAAATGTTGGTGACGTCTATTTAGGGATCTGTGTGATAAAGAAGTGTAACTATGGTGAAGACTGATTCTCTTTAAGTATTTTAAGAACCCATTTTTTTCGTCTATACTCTCAACTGCAAAAGCTCTTTTTCTCCGCTGATGCTCGAGCAAAAAGCCGATGATATTGAAAGGTGCCGCGAAAACTTCCTGTCAGGCAAAAGAGATGCATTCAAGTGAAATAAGGAAAGAGCGGCATACACTAATGTAATGCAACAAATTCAGATGGAACTGGAGTTTCCGTGCCGAAGGTTACGGAAAAAGAAGCGATGTCATAACACAGCAAAGATAATCCATTTTTAAGTGCACACGCAGCAGGAAGACAACTTTAGCGTGAGAAGCGTGGTACGCACTGGTATAGTGACACCGAATGTACTAAAGGAACGCTGAAGGATGTAAACGGTTTCAATTCGGTAGGTTTCTAGAAAAAGAAAGCAGCAGCTCCTTCTACATCATTTCCTAAACGAAAATTGGAATCATAACTAGACACTTCAAAATAAAACTACGAGCACGGGAAAAGACGATGATCAGTGACTCAATTTGAAATATAGATACTCACATTCCCCTGAAACATCAATAATATGCAGAACAAGAAAGAGTCATCTGTGCAGGTTTTTTTTTAAATTCATTTGCTTCAACGCTTTGTCATCCGGTTTCGTGACGGTGGTGCAGATGGGCAGTTCACCAATTGTGTGTGCGATGACATCATTTCGATCCAAAACAGTCGCGACTATTTACGAATGGGGCAAGACAAGAGAAAAGACGCGTGCTAAAACAAAAATGCAAGTGGTTGTTTCAGGCCCTCAGCATCGTGTTCACGCATCTTCACGTCGTTTTCGTCTACGTTTGACAAAGGCATGTCCTCCTGATGGCCAAAGCAGTAAGAGGAATTCACCATGTCAACATCCTCATTGCATTCATGCGGCTTGGTAACATCGCAATCTCGCGAAACAACTTTCGGGTACAGTATCAGATAGTACATTAGCTGCACTTAACAGACCTAGTCAATTCGCATACTCTGACGAATGCGCATTCACGCAACTGTCGAATGTCTCTCATCAAGCACCGAAACCCAAGCATGTCACACTTCTGTGACGAAGGAAACACAGCATCGACCCAAGTGAAAATATATTCTGTAAAGGATGTCTCGTAGGGAATATAAAGTTGGTTCCTCAAATACAAATTGCACTAAAACGACGTCTACACGTGTGCGAATACCACCGCCTGTGCCCACTGCGGTGATGAAAAAACAATTTGACACGTGCTGTGTGACTGCCGGGAATTTACGCCAGAAAGACAATACCTTTTGTATTCACTAAACAAGTTACATTATCTGCCACTTTCTGAGGAAAGTATACTGTGCCATCGACATTACTCGTCATCACAGAAGAAGGCCATGCAAGCACCACTGGGCTTCTTGCGAACTACTGGCCTGTCCGGACGCATCTTAGTGGATTGATTTTGTGGAAGCGTGTGTGTCCGCGTTTTGCTCTTACTTATTTTTTAACTCTTTGTCTCTTTCAACCCCACATTTCCCAACTCCAGGGTAGGGTAGCATACAGAATACTTACATCTGGTTAACCTCCCTGCCTTCCTCTTTCTTCTTGTTTTGCTCTCCATCCATCGCATCGAAATTCGAGAGGTGACGTCAAAAGCACGCACAAGCACACACAAATTCGTGCACATACAAACAGAAGTAAAATCTCCAGGTAAGAACAATCAGATAAAAAGTCTCCACAATTTTGTTAACCGGCCTGGTTTACAACAATAGTTTAGCGTTTTCATTTTCGCAAAGAATTTTCGGGATAACCTAATATTGCAGTTACAGCGCAGCATTTGAGCGACTGCTCACAAGCGACCTAATCTCTTTTAACAGCGCTTCAGTATGGACACTTCAATGGCATGATTATTCATGTTCTTTGAACGTCTGTGTTTTGGGGACAAATTTTTCAATTGAACAACTTCGACTCAGTGCGTGAGTGTCGTACTGCGTGCTTTTGTATATACATATAGCCTTGTGTTTGTTTTTTACGTGATGACGACTGGTGCGCAAGAGGCGAGTAGCCTGCGCGGAATTTATTACGTCGTGGAATTTTTTTAACTAAATCACCTCCAGCTAGCAGTTAACTTAAACTCAAAGGTTGGTGCACAGCCTAAACCATTCAAATTTACGCAGAATTCTTGGAAAACCAAGTCAGGTTATTCCACCATATTAAAAGCTACTTGAAGCAAAGCATTATTAATTAACTCTTCTTCAGGGCCAACGTTATGTCTTTCGCTGACTTTAAGGATTTCAAACACAAATAAAATCCTATCATAAAGCAAGTTTGCCTGCATTAACCTAATCGGCATGCTTTACTGCTAGCCATGTCCAGAGTAAGCAATTTTTTTTCATAAATAAGGTTGTACCTTAGCTAGAGGAGTTGTACTACTTTTAAATAGATTAAGTTATCCTTAACGAAGAGAATGAACAGACAAACAGGCAAACAAACAAACAGACAAACATCAGCATGGGTATATCCATGGAACTTTACAGATGAACGATAAATGTGTGAATGTTTCTGTTGTTTCTTCCTTTTTACCAGCGTAAGCTTTTATGAGACCACAACAAAAACATTTTTGAGGCTGTACTAGTTATGCACCTTACGCCGCCACCCTTATCAGTACATACATCTGGGCAAAACGATAAAACAACCAGAAATTATGAAATAACTTTTCTGACTGTGAGTGTAATGTAGAGTAATTGTATATCCTTTAAAAGGCAGTTTTTGAAAAGCATTAGGTATTTTGCACAAATATGAAATGGTCGAGACCAAACATCGATGCTTGGTAAAAAAAAAACACACAGCAGAAAGCAGCTGCTGCTTTAAATACATGAGCCTAGCCTTGCATACTTGCACAGAAAGGAGAATTCTCAAAGGAAGCGCGAATTTGCGCATTTGGAAATGTTCCGCTCGTCATGTAGAAAACCGCACTCAAACTCTTACATGAGATTTTGTAGCATACAGCAAATTCTTGTTATTGGTCAACAGCTTGCCGAAAAAATGACATTTCTAAAAGGCGCTTCTTTTGATGGGGTATTGGTTAATGTCAGGTGGCGCGCGTTACGATTTTATTTGATATTTGGTGTTTAACGCCCCAAAACCACCATATGATTGTGAGAGACGCCGTGTGGAGGGCTCCGGAAATTTCGACCACCTGGGTTCTTTTACGTGCACCCAAATCTGAGCCCACGGGCCTACAACACTTCCGCCTCCATCGGAAATGCAGCCGCTGCAGCCGGGATTCGAACCCACGACCTCCAGGTCAGTAGCCGAGTACCTTAGCCAAAACACCACCACGGTGGGGCCGGCGCGCGTTATAACGCCCTGAAAATGGATAGTATATGGTGACACTACTGCACGCCAAAGTAATGCGAGGAGATAACTAAAGTGTTTCAGGACGCTTGGTCAAGCTCCTGAGGCACGCGTGGCTTAGCTTAGTTGTCACCTGCCAGTGCTACGTGTGTAGCATGTAGTGCGCTTGTTCGGAGAAGTATTGGAAAAAGCCTGAAAGCCGTGGGACATATTCATTTAACGCCACTAATTGTTCCTGAATTCGAAAAAAAATTTCGGTGATCGATGGTGAGGTCAAGCATCCGGTAATTAAAAGGTGGTTCAGGACTCCTTTAGCCAATGCAGCCAAGAACACTAAAAAAAGAACCCTTTGGCGTATATGCGTTAAAATTAAGCAGCCGGCACTGGAATGGTACTTGATGTTTTCCAGAGTTCCGAGAGCTGTCGTCGCTGTGTGGTAGAACAGTTTATTGCCAGGTAGAATGCTTGGAATCGGTTCCTGCGGGGGAAATATGATTTATTCCTTGGATTCTTCGAATAAACGATGCCAAAGTCACTATTTTATCGTTCTCGCATTTTAATCACCGGTGTGTTTTCTCACCGTTGCTGGGTGGAAGCAATCTGCCAAAAGCGGGTTGCGCATATCTGCTTACGTGAGCCCGTGTTATAGAGGCATGTGACACAGGTCTCTGAAGTAGTGCCGTAGCTACGGGGTATTACACCAGACCCGTGCTCTTGCCGAAAAAAGAATTCGGCATACAGAGCGAAATCATGCCTTAAATCAAGGATGTGCCAGGTATAAAGAGGGGCAGTGTTACACAGGCTAGACAAAGAGCTGCTTTGCATCTAAAGAAATACCTGGCCTGTACAGGCTTTTAAGGTAAAAGCGCAGCACTGTCGCAGTGAAAGCTAAAAAACTAGCTTTTATAGAACTCCTTGCAAACTCACTTGGGGCTACTAATACAAGTCAGCTTGCAGGGTACCTACAACGCCATAAAATGATGCAGTAGCTGTTGGCAATGCAGTATTATGGCTCAGCCTTCTGTAATAAATTGAAGTAATGATGCATTTGTTAAGCAATTATTTTGTGTAACACATGGCTGCATGATTCACGCTCTCTGATTGCTGGTTGCTACTATACTATTTTATCATGCTATATACTACGTAGGTTTACGTGCTTCTATGCGTACATAACGCTTGCGTAGGGTTTTGGTGAGTAGAAGTTTCCAGCACCAGCGTGGCATTGCGCTAGAATTTCAACCTGTCACTGAGAAGACCCACGTTTCAACCCTGTCGATTCCTGGACATTTTGTATATTCTGTTTTAGGAGCTTGCTTCCGAAGCTTCTTATGCTCGGAGCATGTCATTTGGTGTGTACTGTGCAAGCGTAGCTGTGCAATGATCCTTCCCCCATAAGCATTGCCCATAAGGACTATTTGATAAGAAATTTAAAGCACTAGCTTGACTTTGCGAAATAAAGCGAAAAGAAAACCGGCACTCCTCTTAGGTTTATAATTGGGCTGACACGCAGGCAAGTGCTGCTGACTGGGCAAATTCGTCCATAATAAAATGATATTGCTTTAGCACAGCTTAGTTTGGGCGTCTGTATTTTCCTTATTGACTGCATAGTATCTTTCCTACACGCTCAAACTTAGCTGCGCTGAAGCAATATCATTTTGCCACGCAGAAGACTTCAATAAGAATTTCATTTTATCTTGATTATATTTTGACTCGTTTGTTCTTTTAGCATTACGTGCGTTAACGGCTGTGGACGTCAGCGTGTGAGGAGGGCGCAAAACTATGGCGTCAAAAACTGCTTTTGTGATCTCATAACACCTTTTGCTTCAAACCTCTGGCTCTGGTTTCATAACAGGAACTCTCCAAATGAGAGTGAATGCACATCTCAGCTAAAAAGAAAAAACGTGCCTCACTAAAGGGAGTACTGCATATTTCATAATATATAAAAAAGGCAGTGGACACTTCTTTCTCTTTGTTTTCTTATCGAGTACAAATTGCCAATGTAAGTCAAGCTTGTAAGATTATGAGTATGGTTTCATTAGCGTAGCAGCGGACACAAACTACCACCAGGGCGCAATCATCATATTTAAACATGCGTCACAATATATCAAGCTTTTCAGTGTTAAAAGCGATAGGATATAACTTATGCCTGATTCAAAGAAATGAACTGCAATCGCATTTGCACTTATGTGAGAAATAATAGAACAAAACCAACAGTGCTATGCTCTTCCATTTCCGCAGGAGATTATTGTTTCGTTGTTGTAGACGAACGACAAGGCAGGTATACGTTGGCAGCAACAAGACAAAAGGGCTAATCAACTGCAAGACGAAACGATAGCCATCACAACATGTTCCAAGTAATTAGCAAGTATGTTTTCACGGCCCACTACTTTTCAAGCTGAATAACTGATCAAAAGAAAAATATTTTCATGAGCTACTGAAATTTCTCAGAAATAGAGTGCATGTCGCTGAGGCGTTGCTCTGCTTTAGAAAAAAGAAGTAAGTTTGAAATAGGTGACCGTGAAATATAGTCCACCCACAATTTTTTCGAGTTTGTATATTGTGCCTCATCATTCTGTCTTTGAGTGCACCGGTATGGGTCTTTATGCACCATGAGACCCAGCACTAGAAAAACAGGCGCTGAAATAATGACGTGTTAGGCAGGATCACGTGGTCTAAGGAGCTGTGTGGCCTGCTTCGAGAGCTCCGGAGGGAGCTGGAAATGCAGCTTCATTACGCTATCTGCACCGTCACTGTGAGCAGATGGAAGGCCGTCTCGAATAGAGTGTGTGTTCGAGACCAAGTGGAAGATAGAGAAAGATAGCGTGTAATTAATAAACGCTGTTACTTCTTTTGAAGACGTCCTTTATGGCAGGCGTGGGCTTAGTATCACAATGCACAACGTACGTAATGAAGCCCAGTGTTCACCGTCGAAACTTCCGTAGAAGCTGCGTAAAGCCTAATTTTAAATAAAACTTAGCACTGTTTAGCAGTAATTGGTCTTCACGTATCTCTACAGCCAGTACTTCCAAGAATTTTTCCGATTCGGCAAGGAGCTGTGATGTTTGTTGTATACAGGGTGCCCCAGCTCTTTTTAGCCAAAGCTTAAGAATATGCTGACACAGCAATGACAATGCGACGCTATGCCGTTTCCTGGAGTTAGTCATACTATTCTTAGTGTTCTGAATATATGCATATTTAGGTCACTCTTATCACCTATTTAGGCAACCAAAATGGTCCCAACATTCCTATGAGAAAGGTGTTCATGGGATTGTAAGCATCGGATCAGATAGTTTTCAACGTTAGATATGTTATTTTCAGTGTTTTCCTAATAACTGCAATTGTCCGCGAAACGCAAGAAATAATAGTGACAAGCCCGCTCACGTGCGAGTACGTACGATGATTCTAGTGCTTCTCAAAGTTTCACTTACGAACGACCATTGCATTTTCCCGACTGTCCTGTCTCAAAAGGTCCCCAACGATTGTGATGGCTGTGCGATGAACACGTTGGCCACAAAAGCAATAACCATTGTTACTGCTTACCACTGTCAAGAACCAGTGCGAAGAAAGCGTATTGTTCCAATGTGGAACTTTAGGGAGCACCAGAGAAACGGCGCGCATATCTGCGCCAGTGTGTTTGTCACGTGCTATTTCTTCGTATTTCCTGGACTTTGCAGTTAGAACAAAAACACTAATAATTGGCACAAATAATCCTCTAAACTGACTTACAGAACGTTTCGTAAGCTGATCTACATGTTTCTCGTTGACGTTTTTTCACCAATCTTTCATCCTTCAGAAGTTAGCTAGTTAAAAGGGTCGCAGTAATAATTATTAAGAAAAAAGAAAATATTCTGATTCACTCCAGACAATGGTCAGCAACTTGCATTTAGTTGTGTCGTAACTGCGTGTGTTGGCATATTTTTTGAAATTTGGCTAAAGATGGCTGGAGCACCCTGCATAAGAAACCGATCACGTAGGGGGCTAATGACACTATTGTTGCACAACTGTTACACATGTAGCCCACCTCCACATCGCAGCCTAAGTTATGCAGTTGATTTACTATCAAATTTCAAAGGGCCATGCTCAACTCATTTGTTTCATAGCTACATGTCTTTTCGTCGAACTTGTGATAAGCCTTTTTATTTTGGGGGCAAGCCGCTGACCGAAAAATTCAGAACCCGTAAAAGAACGCTGCGCAATGAGAAATACTAAGGCAGTCTCAATAATTTGTTTTCACGCACTTTTGCAGCTGGAAGATTGTTGCAGCTATAATCTCTCTGTTTTCTGTTCTTTTTATTCCACTGTGGTTGTTAAGTAATGCGAGGCCCCAACCTCACTCAAAGCTCAAACGATGACAGGCAGTCGTGTGGCGGCAGCTGCAGACAGACACTTTCCTCGGTGCGGTGCGACTGCAGCACATCTTCCCCGCGGCGTACACGAGTGCTCTTTGCAAAGTTTGTCAGGCAGCTCAAGCGACATTCTCGATCATCTTGTGGAAGTTCTCTGTTCGAGCAGATCAAACAGCAGTAGCTCCGGATGGTCTTCCGTCGATGTGGGCAGCAGTTCTGTGTAGCTGAAACTTGAAGGCACAATAGGAGGCACTCCAGCGGGCCCGAGAGGGGGCAGTGAGGCAAGGCCTTGAAGTTCCCTCATGCGAGACCAGAACCCATGTTGTAAACATCGCCGTACTTTCAATGTAGTTGCTTCCATTCATTCATGCGTGGCCTTGTCTACTGGAATTGCTTAGAGAAATAATCTCGTGAACGCTGCTACGTGATACCGAAATTCACGTTGCACAATCCCATAGTCTTCAGAAGTTTCACCTCCTAGAGTGTTTTTTTTTCTATCAGCAGTCTGAAAGACTCCTGTTTTTTGTTAACGTCAATAAGCGTTTTGGTGTTTCAGATCGTGTTAACTTGACTGAAATGAAAAAACAGCGGTAGAAACTATAATAAAATACAAGACAGGGCACTTCGCAATGTTTGCCTCAGTTTCTCAACTAAAGCGTGTGCAATACTATGAAAAAAAAAAGAAGAGGGAGATAGCTCAATTATGGGATCAGTAAATGTACTGTGTGAAGCCACTTCAAGAAAGTAACACCCACAAAGGATCGTATCCAATTGCCCAACACAACTTGAAAGCGAAATTCATCCAGTTGTTTTATGTGCAGAGCACTTAAGAAGTTAAAGTGCACTATGCCATTGTCGTCGGTTAGCGGAACTCAGGGAAAATCAGATAGGGCTTAACCAATAACTGCACCAAATACAGCGTGCGTTAGTGTCAATGAGGTCTCATTTCTCTTGTTCTTCGGGCACCGTGATGATGCAAATTAGTGGGGAGTACTATAAATAAAACTACGTATAAACTATAAAAATACAAGCCCGCGAGAAATAGAAAGAGAGAGATAGGAAAAAGTACGAAGGAAACTAGACATAAAGAGAAACACAGTCAGAGAAAACTGTGAAAAATAAAAAAAAACAAAACGGGGAAGAAAAAGAAGCTTAAAAAGAAGCAAAAAAGGCTCATTCTTCAATGATAAGTGGGAATTTCTTTTTTCTTTCTTTGCACATTTTAGTCATTGCCTGACAATCATTGTAAAGAGTTCACATATAGGCTACTGCAACTTTCCTTGGCTATTCTCCCAGAGTGGGTTGCTGCCGGTTTTCGCAACCAAGAAACAAACAAGCAAACAAACAAACAAAGGCTGCCGAGTTCCACGCTTTCTTCGCACCATTATTGCGAAGCTGTTCCTTATGAGCTGCTGTAATCATCCAATCTACCCCCTTCCCAACGCATTCTGCACCAAATGTGGTTATGTTTTGATTACCTGATCGGTCTCCATATGAGAAAACAATGATCATACCTGAACACGCCATCATGTGGCGTCATAATGCGGCGTTATCTGACGACATCATCAGAGATTACGTCACACACCTACGTCATCTCGAGACCATGTTTTCTGGCACTACTCCTGTTCAGGCCGAGGAATAATTTTCGCGGTTGATGAAGTCTGTAAAGACTATTTTGTCTTTTCGATTACAATTATCCGAAGCAAGTCATATTTCTCACAGCAAACAAAAGTCGCCGCAATTGTAGACTTCCTTAAGTGTCCTGACGGAATTTTTAAAAAGCTTTGATAATGTCCACGCAATAGAGGTCGATTTTGTTTACAGGTAAATAGTATGATGACGTTGGCAATTTTATTTAGTGTATATTTTGTTTTGTACCATCGATTTGTACAGTAAGACGACTGTAAGTGTACATGTCATAATAATCTCTTTCAGCGATTGTGAGGATGAACCCTATCGTGGTGGCCACGCAATGTGTGCTATGTTCTCCTTTTTAGAAAAAAAAGTGTCGGTAGCAAGCCGAAATGTTCTCTTTAACCCTTTTGCAATAAAGGATAGAACGCGTCTGTCCCTACTAGCTGTTTTTCGTTATATATTTCACAATACCTGAGACGCTCTCCGCATCTAGGCTTGTGGCGATAGCAGCGGCGACTTTACAGGCCCACGTGGCCAAATTTCGGCTCCCTGAATCTTTTCTGTGGCTCAATTCTCATGGTCTAGCACGAGTGATGGCTCAAAACATGCTCTTGCTCTCGTGCCAATGGACGAAGAGCCGACTGCCTGCCTGCCTGGCTACAGCTCAACATTCGTAAGCTCCGCAAGGACACGAGGCTCTTAGTGCAGCTCCAGTTAAGGCACAGACATCTACTCAGTTGATGGTGATGACTCATCGGACGACAGCTCCGTGTCTGTGAGGAGTCGGAAGGCCAAAGAAAGGCTCACCAAGGTGTCATCACCCGCAAGCACGTCAACCGTGAGGGCAAGGAGTCAACGCTGGCCGCATACCATCCTTTTCATGCCTGTAGATCCTTCCACAGCCTTCAAATATTGAACAGGCAAGCTATCTCCCCTGTTCTTGATAGAATAGCACAGAATCAAATCAAAGATGTCTAGGTAAACACACGTAAGAACGTTTTAGCTGTTGACACTACGCAGGCAGACACGCTGGAAAAGCGCTGAATGATGACAGAGTTTGTAGATGTCAAAGTACGAGTGATCGTACAGATGGATGGGACCTGCACTGCAGGGGTTGCTACGCTCGATTCCTAGTAAGTGGTAGATGCAGGCCGGTGGGCTTGTGGACTCATATGTGACTTATAGTAAACAGCGACTTGCCCCGATGATACTCCATCTTCATGGTGAGTACGCATACTAGACGCACATAAGCATGCTTGGTAATCACTTAAAAAAACTGAGCATTGAGCGAGAACGCATTTCATAAGAGATTGTCATTTGCACACAAATTAAGGGCGGGGAGGAGGCTGTGTTTGTCGCAAGGTTTCCTTCCTTCTTGCCTTTGTTTATTTTTTTGTGCACAAGTACTGTTCACAGTGTAAACCACACAGTTCACCTGCTGCAACAGGAGTTAGTTGTTCTCAAGGTATGACTGTTCCGCCGTAATTGAACATAAAACAGTTACAACTGACATGCCATAAAACATGTAAACAGAAACACGTGAAAGACAGCACGCGGACATATGAGCTCTGGCCTGTAGTATTTTGCCCCTCTCTAAGTATGGCCGCCATGCATGCTGTGATCTTTTAGTGCAGTGGTTGTGAGGCTCAAAGTCAAGACACTATATCGCAAGATGAAAGCAACACTAACAACAAAGACCAAAGTTAGACAAAAATCAAAGTGCTTTGTCGCCACAGATTGCCTTGTTGAGGAAAAATGAAAGCAGAGAAAAACACGTCGGTAGAAGTCAAGTCTGAAAGACAAGCCTATTTTCGAATATCAAGCATTGCAAGTTTTGGCGCCAGCTACCACATTGATTTGATTGATTTATTTGTGGGGTTTAACGTCCCAAAACCACCATATGACTATGAGAGACGCCGTAGTGGAGGGCTCAGGAAATTTCGACCACCTGGGGTTCCTTAACGTGCACCCAAATCTGAGCACACGGGCCTACATTTCCGCCTCCATCGGAAATGCAGCCGCAGCAGCCGGGATTTGAACCCGCGACCTGCGGGTCAGTAGCCGAGTACCTTAGACACTATACCACCGCGGCGGGGCGCCAGCTACCAAATGAAAAAACCAAAGAACAGAAGCAATGCTGGTGTCTTTCTCTTGCATGTGCGTGTTGTAGATAACGCTTTAATTTTCAATTACTTAAAATGAAGGTTTACCGTAGCGGTGTATTTACAATATTTTTTTGCAATGCCTTTTTCTAGCCGCCCCTATATGATGTCGGCCGCAACAGATGTGCCTTGATATTAAAAAGCGATGTCTGTGATGTAAATTACCAGCTGGGGGTCACCACACAGCTAATGCTGGAAAAAATAACTGTAAAGCAACAAAACCACAGATGAAGAGTGAAGAATATCAAAATTTGACGGTATTCATAAGCCATCAATCGCAATCTTTTACTTTGTTTTGTTTACTTTTGCTCTCCTAAAGACACCCATTTACACCCCCCAAAAAGGCGTGTCCACGAATTGGGTTGGAAGCAGCCGTTCCTTGGCGCCATGATTCGTGTCGTAATCTCTTTTCAGGACGTCGAAAAGTTTTTCAGATGTTTGTTCCTTTCCCACGCTGTCAGACCACATTGCCGGAGCAGTGGACACCAGCAGACATATGCGACAAAACTTCTTTGACATTCCCGCAGAGCGAAGGTTGAAAAGACACGCTAGATAGAGCTGGCGGGACAGTAGTCGATTTCATTCTTGCGCATCGAACTGAACTCTGTTCTAGTTCTGAGCAAAAAGGTCGAACATATAAAAGCTGCATAAACAAGTTTAAGAAAAATACAAATGATGAAGTTTGTATGCGATAAAGGTGAGCGATAAAGATGCAAGATTAGGTGCAAGCCTTTATTTTTTTCTTCTAACAGAATGGTATTGTCAGAAAGAAGATGAATTGCCTTATAAAGAAGAAGACAACGCGACTATGACAGACAGCGAACATGAAGCCCTCAAGCGGTGAAATATAGCTTGCCAGATTACATAAGAATAGTATCACGAAAATGAAACTCCGTGTATCACGAAGTGAAAATCCGGAAAATAAATAGAAATCCAGGTACACTTGCGGCAACTAAAGCGTTACAAAACAGTAACGGAAATAATGAACAAATAAAATAACTGAGTGCAGGGCACTGCAAGTGCCGAAGGCACTGGACCACTCAAAATCATTCCACGTGTAACTACCCTTCCTAAGTACAGCTGTCATCTGTTTCTGTTTTTACATCACTATACAATAAATTATGCATAACATGACATGCCCAACAGCAACCCTGTGCACAGTCGGGAGGCCCCTACTGCATGCGTAATGCAGAAGCGGGCAAAAATTGCCATTGCACCTGCTTGTCAGCCTCTGCGGCAATACGCGGCGCCCCTATTTTTATGACGAGATGTCGACGGTGCGCTGAGTAGTTAAAGGCATAAAGTCCACACCGAACAGCCAGAGCCAGAAGGTGCCGTGCGGTCAGGAGCAATGCGTTAGTAAAAGGAAGGATACCCAGACTACAGACATCCTAAAGGTGAAAAGAAGAAAGGGGAAAGATGAAGGGGGAAGGGGAAGAAAAAAGTGAAAGGGGGCGCCCATGGGAGTCCACCTTATATTGTCCTTTTTTTTCTTGTTTTCTTTTTTTTCTTTTTTTGCTTTCTCTCTCTCACCCTCTGATTCAATATTGTATAAAGCTGAGCACCAACAAACTGTACCCTCAATCCTGATGAAGGCCACACTCTAGGCCGAAACGTCGAAATAAACCTCGTTGTGACCACTCACGGAGGATCTACTTGACTACTTGCAACGCTACGGCGACTCAATCACCATGTCTGCCTATTATATATATATATATATATATATATATATATATATATATTGATACGTGTACGAAACTGTCACCCCGACACAACTGGCACCCAAATGGCACCCAAATGAAGAAGACGATAACGTGGTTGTAGTGGGTTGGACTCTAGAGCTTCTCCCGTTGGCCTGCATGACTGTGCGCTCTTTAAGCCGTTAGCAAGACCAGCTCTCGGTGAATAAATCTTCCCCGTAACATCTTTTGGTGGAAGGTGCGGGTTCTCACACAACCGGCTCTGGAACTCCGCAGTGGACGCCAGCTTTCTCCAGCCACGATGCCTGAAACTGGCACTCAGGCCTCGCCATCCGCGCCGGCTCCATCACCTGTGATTCCCCCCCATCTTCTCGACCCTGGCACGTTTTCCGGGACGGACAGCACGGACGTCGAAGAATGGCTCGCATTATTCGAGCGCATCAGCAAGCACTACAGGTGGGACGAAACGCTTATGCTGGCAAATATTCTGTTCTACCTAAGGGGTACGGCACGCGCCTGGTATGAGACGCATGAAGAAGAATTAACCAGCTGGGACACATGCAAGCAAAAGCTTCGCGATTTGTTCGGTCGGTCAGTTGCTCGTCAGATGGCAGCCAGGCAGGACCTCGCGTCGCGTGTTCAATCATCGACGGAGTCGTACGTCACGTACATCCAAGACGTACTGGCACTGTGCCGGAAGACGGACAAAAACATGTCCGAGGCGGACAAATCAGCAACGTGTTGAAAGGCATTGCTGATGATGCTTTCAACATACTAATGTGCAAGAACTGCACCACTGTCGACTCCATCATATCCGAATGCCGACGATTTGAACAAGCAAAAAGCAGGCGAATCACCCACCACATCGCGAGACTACCAAACACTGCTGCGACTTCGTCTTGCGAGGATTCTGCAGCGCCCCGTTCACTTGCGCCTCCTGCCAATATCGCAAGAATTGTTCGCCAGGAGCTGGAAGCCATGGCACCCGCTTCCTATCAGCCCCCTGCGCAAGACCACTGGGCAACAGTCTCGCTCATTCAAGCCGTCGTACGCCAGGAGTTTGCTAACCTGGGCGTCCAGGTTCCCCAGCCGCAGCCCATGAGCACTCCTGTCCACAACGCTGACCACCACTCTGCCCCACTTGTCGCTACGGCAGCTTCGACTCCTCGGTTTACACCACGCTACCGAAATCCAAATGAGTGGCGTACGCACGATGATCGACCCATCTGTTTTTCTTGCTCTCGAGTTGGGCACATCTCCCGCCATTGTCGCAACAGGGGGTATTTCCGGCCAAGCTTTCGTAATGTCGACCGCCGTCAGGACCGTGGACACTATTCGCAACCCGGTTTTTCGGATGACCATAATCAGGACTCTTCAGCCCGCCGTTCATCTCCACGCTCCGAACCGTCCTACGCTGACGTCGTCGCCCAAAGAACCTGGTCAAGCCGCTCGCCGTCACCTCAGGGTCGGCCGTCACACTCCCCTCAACGCCGCCGCTCTCCGTCACCGGCTTATTCTGGCCATTCCCCGGGAAACTGACGAGTGCAGCTCCTGGAGGTGGCGCTGCGTTGACGACTCGGAACGAAAACCCTCAACCGGCTACAATTTCAAGACGCAATTTACTTCGGGTGTTCGTTGATGGCCACGCCGTTACTGCTCTAATTGACACTGGTGCCCAAGTATCTGTTATGAGTTCTACACTTCGATCTCGCCTGAAAAAAGTTCTCACACCAGCTATGTTCTCTACTGTTCGAGTTGCTAACGGAAGTCGAACATCGGTACTTGGTATGTGCACTGCCCGCGTTACTGTTGCTGGCCACCACACTTCCGTTCTCTTCGCAGTCCTCGATGCTTGCCCACACGACGTCATCCTTGGAATTGACTTCTTAACCACCCACTCCGCCCTCATCGATTGTTCTACCGGTATCTTACGGCTCGAATTGCCTTTGCGCTCCGATTTCACTCCTCCAAGTCGCACTCGGCTACGATCCGTGGAGTCTCTACGGCTACCGCCCCAGGCTGCTATGTACGTTCCTTTGTCGCCCTTCCCGTCCGTTCCTGATGGAGATTATCTGGTAGCTCCCCTCATTGATTTGACCCTTACGCACCACATCGCACTACCACATACTATAGTGATTGTTGCTAACAACACGGTGCTACTTCCAGTTCTGAACTTCTCTACGTCGACCCAAGTTCTTCCCCAAGGCATCACTTTAGCCGATCTTTCCACCCTTGATGAATGTTCGATTTGTTCTTTTACACCTGACACTAAGACCATGGCAAAACCTGTCATCACGTCGCAAAATAAGGCGTTCCTCGACAAAATGATATCCAGAGACCTCTTACCTTCCCAAATTGCGGCGCTCCGGGGTGTTCTGTTTTCTTACCTGGATATCTTTGACGTCGACGACCGTCCCCTGGGCCGCACAAGGACCGTAACCCACCGCATCGACACCGGCGACGCCAGTCCACTCCACAAACGCCCTTATCGCGTGTCACGTGCTGAGCGCCAAGTAATACAGACGGAGGTCGAGAAAATGCTCAGTAAAGACGTCATTGAGCCGTCATCGAGTCCTTGGGCCTCCCCTGTGGTCTTAGTTAAAAAGAAGGACAACACCTGGCGCTTTTGCGTCGACTATCGCCACCTGAATCGGATCACCAAGAAGGACGTTTATCCTTTACCCCGAATCGATGATGCGCTCGACTGCCTCCACGGTGCCAACTATTTCTCGACCCTTGACCTTCGATCCGGATACTGGCAAATTTCGGTCGACGACCGCGACCGCGAGAAGACAGCATTCATCACACCCGACGGCCTTTACCAATTCAAGGTCATGCCTTTTGGGTTGTGCAATGCCCCGGCAACGTTTGAACGTATGATGGACTCTCTTCTTCGCGGTTTCAAATGGTCGACCTGCCTTTGCTATCTGGATGATGTAATAGTTTTCTCGCCCTCCTTCGAAAGCCACCTGTCTCGTCTCTTGGCAATTCTTGACGTTTTTCGTTGCGCTGGTCTCCAACTGAATTCGTCGAAATGTTCATTTGGACGTCGGCAGATTAAACTACTCGGCCACCTTGTTGACGCCACTGGTGTTCAACCCGACCCTGACAAAGTCCGTGCAGTCCGAGAATTCCCGGTTCCGCGTTCCACACAAGAAGTTCGCAGTTTTATTGGGCTCTGCTCATACTACCGCCGCTTTGTCTTCAACTTCGCGGATATTGCTAGGCCCCTCACGAATCTCCTCAAAAGAATGTGGCCTTCTCTTGGGGAAGGGACCAAGAACATTCCTTCGCGTCGCTAATTACCGCCCTCACCTCACCACCTGTGTTGGCTCATTTTGATCCAACGGCTCGAACAGAGCTTCGCACCGATGCAAGCGGCCATGGCATTGGTGCTATACTCGCTCAGATACAGAATGGCACCAACCGTGTGATAGCCTACGCTAGCCGCCTTTTGTCGCAAGCGGAACAAAATTATTCTATAACTGAGCGGGAATGCTTAGCCCTCGTTTGGGCTATCGCGAAATTCCGTCCGTACTTATACGGACGTCCGTTCGCAGTCATCACAGACCATCATGCGCTTTGCTGGCTGTCGACGCTTAAAGACCCTACAGGAAGACTCGGCCGATGGGCTCTTCGATTACAGGAGTACACGTTCTCGGTTGTTTACAAATCTGGAAAGCTGCACAGCGATGCTGACTGCTTATCCCGGCACCCCGTTGATCCACCTAGCTCCACTGATTTGGAATCCGATGCCTGCGTTTTAGCCATCACCGACTTTTCGAACGTGGCTGACGAACAGCGCCGAGATCCATCGTTGCTCACCATCATTGACCGCCTTCAATCGCGTCATGCTGACCCTTCTCTTAGCAGATACCTGCTTCAAGACAACATTTTGTACCGCCGCAACTTACACCCCGACGGCGCGGAACTTTTACTCGTCGTACCACATCACCTGCGAAAGGATGTTCTGCGACAATTCCACGACGCTCCAACTTCTGGACATCTAGGAGTCTCCAGAACTTACGACCGCATTCGACGACGAGTATTCTGGAAGGGTCTGTACCGCTCTGTTCGCCGTTACGTCACATCTTGTGACCTCTGCCAGCGCCGAAAGAAGCCTATGACTCCCCCTGCCGGTCTTCTTCAACCTATTGAAGTTCCAGCCGAGCCATTTTATCGAGTGGGGTTGGACTTGCTAGGTCCCTTTCCTACTTCTACAACTGGAAATAAATGGATTGCAGTGGCCACAGACTATGCCACTCGGTATGCAATCACTCGAGCGCTACCAACCAGCTGCGCAACCGACGTTGCCGACTTCCTGCTGTACGACATTATTCTCCAGCATGGCGCTCCGACTCACCTGCTCACAGACCGTGGTCGCTACTTTCTATCTCGTGTGGTTGATGACCTACTCCGATCTTGTGCTACCCGTCACAACTTCACCACATCTTACCACCCTCAGACTAACGGCCTTACGGAGCGCCTAAACCGCACATTGACGGACATGCTTTCCATGTACGTATCTACCGACCACACTGATTGGGACATAGCTCTTCCGTTCGTAACCTTCGCCTATAACTCGTCGCGTCATGAAACAGCGGGCTACTCCCCTTTTTATCTACTCTTCGGACGTCATCCCTTACTGCCCTTCGACACACTGCTTTCATCAGACCACCCATCCTCCACTTCGTACGCTCAGGATGCGATCTCCCGGGCCCTCACGGCACGCGCGGTAGCGCGCGCTCGGTTAACGTTGTCGCAAACAGCACAGAAGTCCCTTTACGACCGTCGACATAGAGATGCCGTTTTTTCTGCGGGATCTCTTGTTCTCTTGTGGCTCCCGTCTCGACGTGTTGGCCTCAGCGAGAAACTACTATCGCGATACGCCGGGCCCTACCGAGTCATTCGTCAGGTCACACCTGTGACCTACGAGATTTCCGCTACCACAAACTCATCAGCTGCTGCACCCAGAACGGAAGTAGTCCACGTTTCTCGTCTCAAGCCCTACAACGCCGACTCGCTCATTTAACAGGCACCGAGACGGTGCCTTACGGGCCGGGGTGATGATACGTGTACGAAACTGTCACCCCGACACAACTGAATTGGCACCCAAATGAAGAAGACGATAACGTGGTTGTAGTGGGTTGGACTCTAGAGCTTCTCCCGTTGGCCTGCATGACTGTGCGCTCTTTAAGCCGTTAGCAAGACCAGCTCTCGGTGAATAAATCTTCCCCGTAACAATATATATATATATATATATATATATATATATATATATGATGCTACAAAATGGAGACACGTCGTGGTACAGATGCCATGCCTTTATTCTAATGCACGCGCACTTCCTCTTCGTCGGCTTCTCCTACAATCACCTTGTTAATGCGTCACACTTCCCCCTTTCCCTCGAGGAAGTCTCAGTTCAGAAGGTTCAAATTAACGCCGCAGTTTGCTAACATGCACAATGCCAGAGTTTCTACGTAAGGGTAGCACGGAGCGGTTGATCTGATAGTCCGCTGTTGAGACCTTGCGTAGAATCTTGTAAGGTCCTTCCATGACGGAACTCAGTTTGCCGTTGTTGGGATGCCATGGTGTCTCGTAAAGGACAAAGTCACTGACTTGGAACTCAATCGGAAGAAATTTTCTGTCATTAATGACTTTGTTCTTATTGTGGTAGGCGATAGAATTGGTGACTGCAGTTTTTGGCACTTCTTTGACAGTTTCTTCTCGTTGTTCCAGTACAGTAGGATAAGATGGAATTCCACACATCAGGAGGGAAGACAAAGAAATGTGTTTTGAATAGGAGCTGCTTCTGCTAACTCCTGCGTATTTCAGTGGTAATTTAAGTCTGTTGATCGGTTTTCGCTGCTTCCTTGGAGGGGATGGAGGTAGACCACCCCGGCGCCTGCCGGCACCAGCGACGTCAGCGGCGGCCGCCTTCAGGAAGCGGATGGGACAAGCGAGTGACAGCGACAGTGAAGATAGTCACGCTTACTATCTCAGCAGTGAGGACTTTTCAGATGACGGTTTCCAACCTGTGCTGAGCCGTAAAGCGAAGAGGAGGAACATGAGGACATCCTCATCCTCAACTATTCAAACTGTGTGAAATGCCAAAATCAAACACTTATACCACCCTGTTTCTGTCTACACTTCCTACCGTCAGCATGAAACGCCTTAACAGACAGTCTGTGTCGAGGTCTCTGGAAACGCTCGTGCCAAACGAGATCACGGACATAAGAGTGAACGCCAGAAAGAATATATTGGCTGTTGTCGTTTTGCACGCCAGTGCGTTGGGTGTTCTGCGCAGTGTAACTGACTTGGACGGCAACCAGGTGCGCTCTCATATTTCTTTGGGATGTGATGTAGTAACCGGCGTGATCGACGACATAGATGTGGCTATTTCCAATAATCACTTACAATTTCTTGTCAAGTCAACAACTGATACACCAATTGTTGATGTCACCCGGCTAGGCAAGTCTCGCTGTGTGAAGATTGCGTTTAAGAGCACATCATTCCCCTCTCTTGTGAAGGTGGGGTACTTCAGACATGCTTTGCGGCCTTTCATTCCAAAGCCTCTCCAGTGCCGTAAATGCATGAAACTTGGATATGTGAGCAGCGTCTGCGAGAATTTGGTGGTATGCCACCGCTGCGCCGAGCCCCATGAAGCGGATAAGTGCGTCGCAACCGTCAAGAAATTCTCTAATTGCAATGGATCCCATGAAGCCACATCGAAGGACTGCCCGCGGATTGAGAAGGAAATTGCTATCTTGAAGGAGATGGTGCGCGATCACTCATGTCATCGAGAAGCCGCAGCTAAAGTCAGAAGGCGTCGTTCACGTCGACGTCGGTCGTCAAGGACGCCCGCTACCTCCTCGACACGTTTGCCAGTTCCCTCATCAGTACCACCCCCTTTGCCTCCCAGACCACATGCCGTGGGAAAGGCTGTAAAGAACAAAGACTGTGAGCATACCCTAACTACGACAGAGTGGCCTGCACTTCAAATGGAAGCAGCATCAAGCGAACCGAAGGAGTTTCATGACGGCCAGTCCGCGATCCCGGTTCGAGATCTTTCCAACCAAGACAGGCAAGTGAATGCAATCGTGCAATCAATAATTGCCACGATTCGCACGCTACTGAGCAGCATACAATCTCCGTCTGCTAAGAGTCACTGAAAATACTGGATGCACTGAATCCAGTTCTTGCTAACGTCATATAAGCACAATGGCTCAACAAAATCTCATCTTCCGCACTGAAGTTAAAAGTGCGTCGATTTTTCAATGGAATGCCAGAGGCATGAAGTCCCGTATCTCGGACTTTCGACAATTTGTTCGGGCCAATCAATTCCCTATACTTGTCATATGTGAACCAAAGGTAACAACGCCTTATAGATTGACCGGTTATGAAGCTTTTCGTTCAGCCGCTTGCGAATAACGAAGCAAAGTAATTGTTTACATTCGCACAGACTTGACTTATCTTTCGCACCCAATAGGTTCAAATGACGACAATCAGTACGTGTGTCTTCGTGTAAAGAAGAATGCAGTTTCGTTCACGCTTATTGGTGGATATATATCTCCGTCGTCGCAATCTGACTGTGACAAATTAAAAGACATCCTAATGAAGACCGATGGGCCTTGGATCATCACCGGTGACTTCAACGCCCATCACATGCTTTGGGGGAGCACTAGGATGAATGCCAGGGGCCGGAACATTGTTACATTCGCTTCAGGTTATGACCTTTCCATTATGAACGATGGTACCCCAACATATCTGCGGGGTCTCACGTATGGCAGTTGCCTTGACCTGACATTGGTGTCACGGTGCTTCTCTCACAAAGGTAAATGGTTTTCCAATATTGAGACTCATGGTAGTGATCACATACCCACCTACGTAACGATCGATGGTATCATAAAAAATTTCTCTTCCGCTGCTGTAATTGGCACTGACTGGTCGATGTTTACATCGCTTGTTGAGGACGCTTGCCAGGAAGGCCTCGCCTGCAGCCAGGAAAATACCATAGCGAAAGTTATGCAAGCGTCCAAATGTAAATTACCATTTTCGTCTAAAATAACACAGTTTGACATCGAACTGGAAAGATTACGAGCTATACGAAGGCGTGCTGAACGACTATACAGACGCACAAGATCAATTTACGATCTGAGGGAAGCAAGACGGCTTCAGAAAAAGATCCAACGACGCATTTGCAAGCGGGAGAGCGAACGCTGGAAAGCATTCTGCGAATCTCTAGACCCTCATAAACCGCTGTCATATATCTGGAGAACAGTTCGTGGTCTTCGCTCCTCTCCGCAACAACGGCACCCTTTTAAAGCTTTGGCACTCCATCATGGAAAAACATACTCGAGGTGGCTGAAGAATTTTGCACGAGAGTTGCCGGGAATATTATGAACGAGAGCATTGACGCCGTGATCGTTCCTGAGACGCGATTACCAGAAATGGGCATTCCATTCACCATGGACGAACTGGAATTTGCGTTAGCCGCTTTTAAACGCATGTCATCGCCAGGTCCTGATGGTATTACTTATAGTGCGTTGGGACACCTTGGACAAAAAGCCAGGAAAGAACTTTTAACATGCTTCAACAACTCCTGGCTCAGCGGCATTGTTCCCCGAGAATGGAAAATAAGTCGATTAATACCACTTTTGAAATCGGGAAAACCACCATTGGACTTGACAGCGTATCGCCCTATTGCCCTCGCAAGCTGCCTCGGAAAAGTGATGGAAAGAATGGTTCTATTTCGTCTCGAGTGGTACTTGGACCGATACACCAAATACCCTTCTTGCATGGCAGGCTTTCGTAGGGGCCGCTCCTCCATCGACTGTGTCCTTGACTTATCGACATTTGTTCAGCAAGAAAAAAGTCGCAAGCACATATCAGTGGCACTCTTTCTTGACGTGAAGGGTGCATATGATAATTTAGCTCACGATGCCATCCTCACTTCTCTCGCAGCAATGGGCATTGGTGGACGAATGTTTCAATAAATAAAAGATAATATAACTGGCAGGGGTTTCTTTGTGCAAACATATGAGGGTACAACTGCTGAACATTACACCTACTGCGGAGTACCTCAGGGAGGTGTTTTAAGCCCCACATTGTTCAATGTTGCCCTCATCGGTCTGGTGAAGGTTCTGCCAAAATCGGTGTGCCTATCCATATACGCCGATGATATTTGCCTCTGGAGTGCGGCAGTGACTCGCCCTCAGGTGCGTGCTTGAATACAATGGGCAGAAACCATCACAACAGCCTACCTTCAGAAACAAGGCCTAACTATATCAACTGTGAAGTGCGCGTTGATGGCGTTTACACGCAAACCAATGACGCCATACCCTGTTTACATCAATGGGCAGAGTGTCAAATATGCACGGACGCACCGTTTCCTGGGCATAATAATCGACAGAAGTCTTTCGTGGAGCCCGCATTGTACGTACTTGATGAAGAGGCTGCTATCTATTGTGCATATAATGAAATTCATGTGCGGGAAAGCATGGGGAACTTCCATGGCCTCCATGCTACAGCTGCACAGGGCCCTATTTCTGGGTCTATTGCGCTACAGCTTGCCGGTACTGACACTTGCAAATCCGATACTCATTCATTGGAGAGTTTGCAGGGTCAGGCACTGCGTATCTTCCTAGGACTTCCCCGATGCACTTCTACTTATGCCACAATCATGCTTGCCAAAGGCCATCCGGTCAGGACATACAGAGTTGTGGATTCCCTCAGAGCGCACATTCGACATGCTAGCCGTGTTCCGACCACCACTTGGCCCTTCTACCCGCCGGAAGACCACGTGATACGTTTTCAGACGTCATAGCCGAGCACCTAAACAGCATTCCATCAAGATATACGCCAGCTGCGAGAATGGCATGTCCTTTGTGGTGCCTCGAGCAGCCGCAAGTACGTCTAGAAATTACGGGAATCAAAAAGAAAAGCAATCACTTTAGAGTAGCATTGAAGCAAGCAACACTGCTATTATTACATGAGTTGTACTTAGACCGAACGCAGATATACACTGATGGGTCCGTCTCGTGCAGCAGCTCATCAGGTGCCGCTGTAATTCCGGCTGAAGCAATGACAATCAAGTTTAAGTTGTCGCATATGACTACATCTACGGCATCAGAGCTTTCTGCTATAAGCGCTGCTTTACAATATCTCGTCCAAGAACGTCCAGGAGAATGGGTCATATTCTGTGATTCGAAGGCAGCGCTTCAAAGGTTGCAGTCTGCCGTGCGTAGGAGGAGTCATGAACAATTCGTGCAAGAAATAAGACATTGCCATCATGAAGTTCTAGCACGAGGGCATGATATTATATATCAATGGCTGCCTGGACCTATCGGTATTACTGGAGATCAATTAGCCGATGATGCAGCCTGCTTAGCCCATGAAGGAACCCGTGTAGTCCTGATTCCTCTATCAAAGAATGATGCAGCAAGACAACTTTACCTGCTGGCTCGAGATCTCACACGCACGTTCTGGTCGTCTACCAGCTTCTAAAGGTGTCAATTTTATGAACTGGATCCTTCGCTAAAGCTAAAGCTACCATCACAACTTTCCCGCTACGATGCGAGACTGTTATGCCGCCTTTGGTTGGGTGTTGCGTTTACAAAGGTGTACTCCTTTCGCATTGGTATGGCAGACACTCCTACATGGAACTACTGCGGAGCTGAAGAGACCATCGAACACGTCCTGTGCAGCTGCGCTTGCTACGACACACAGCCATGCCAGCTCCGGATGGTTTTGAATCAACTTGACCCCGGACCATTTTGTGTGCAGAAGATACTAGGACCTTGTACATCTGCCTAAGTTGCGCAGAAAGCAACTAAAGCACTGCTACTTTACTTAAAGTCAACAAACTTGAGCGACCGCCTGTATACTGTGTGTGCTCCTCGAGTGTGCTCGTGATTGTGTGTACCTTCTCATCTCTCTGCAACCTCTTTTCTCCCCTTCATCCCTTCCCCAGTGCAGGGTAGCAAACCGGATGTGCGTCTGGTTAACCTCCCTGCCTTTCTTTGCATCTTTATCTCTCTCTCCCCCCCCACACACATCAGGAAGGAAGGTGCGTAGCCGGTCATTCGTGGGGTGTTCTGTTCTATTCATGAATTACCTCCGGAAGCAGCTGTGACAAAGATTTCTGTGGTTCGTCATTGATCTTACATTTAAGTATCGTTAGGATAGTCTGGTTTGTCCGCTCGTTCATGCCGCTGCATTGTGGATGATGAGATGAGGTGAATAGTTGGTGTATACGATTATGTTTTAAAAACTGCTTGAATTTTCCTGCGGTAAATCCTGCTCCATGATCTGAAAAGGGCTTCCGTGGTTTTCCAGAAGAAAAAAAATGTTTTTAAGCATGAAATGTAGGCGTCGCTGTTCTCACTTTTATGAGCAAACGTCCATGCGTAGCAAGTCGCATGATCAATAACCAAGTGTATAAATTTTTTTGACAAGCCATATCCACAAAATCCTCCAATGGTGTCTATTGCGAAGAGGTTGAAGGGCTCCTCAGCTGGAGGCAGTGATTCAAGCATTCCAAACTTTTTTTGTTTTCGTCTTCTTGCATCTTTGGCATGTATCACAATGCCGAATGTAAGTGAAAACATCGGTTACCATATGCGGCCAATATTATCGGGTGATAGCTTCTTTTTCACTCCGACATGCCCAAAATGTTGATGTGCATTCTTCAGAATGGTGGGGCGTAGTTCATGGGGCACGTATATTTTCTGTAGTCCTTTTCTTTTAACGATGATGATGTTATTTTCCAACGAGTGCATTCCTTTTGGACGCTCCTTGTTGCATCGCTGAAGGTCGTCGTGTGATAGAAGATTAACTTTTGGGGCTCTGGAGAGCGCATCTGCTTCGACATTACTTGCGCCCTTTTGGTGTTTTATGTTCACATCATTCATTAACAGTTTCGAAGACCACCGGAAGAGATGACCTTGAGGTTTTTTACCATTCTTTAGCCACTGAAGTGCAGAGTGATCTGTTACAACAGTGAATGACTATCCATGAAGATAGCAATGCCATTTATCAATGGCATCTACAATGGCAAGACATTCTCTTTCTGTAATAGCATAGTTCACCTCGTGCTTAAGTAGTTTGCGGGAATCGTAAGCAACAGCATGTTCTTTGCCTTTGTCATCAGGTTATTTCAGCAGTGCACCGATGCCTTCGCCAGATGCGTCACACTTCACTGAACGGGGAAACGAGGAGGGCGACCCAGAATTTCATTAATAAACTTCAGTGCTCTCATCAACGGAAAGCCAGTAAATGTAATTCTGAATACAGGAGCAACAATTACTTCTATCAGTGAGGATGTGAACAAACAGCTAAATCTTCAGTTGATGAGAGACTCCAGCATCATGGTCCAGCAAGTTGCATCAAGCAATCGAACTTTGGGTCGCGTAAACGTTCAGTTACAAATTGGGAACGTCATAAAGAAAGTTTATGCACATGTGCTGCGAGGCATGAGAACGCAATTATTTCTTGGCCTAGACAGCGCTTCATACTTCCATCTTTCTGTAAATCTGGAAAGCAAGTCCGTGGCACAAGCACGTGAGAATATGAACCTTCCGCATCATAATGAAAAACTCCCAAGCATTTCCCTGAGGGTGAACATGCTCAAGTGCGAATACAAGGGGTGATGCTATGAGGGGTATTTATTAATTCGCACTATTATATATATTATTCACACTATGGTGCCTTTATGGTGTAATGGTTCCTGGGCATCGCAATTTAATCACACTGGGGAGTTTACGTTAACTCACTGGCGAATGCCAACGGATTTTAACTTTACTCCTCCTCACGACCCGCTCTAGACGGGAGACTGAGAGAGAAGGTGGGCGCGTGAGAGAGAGGGGTGCGCACGCAGCTGCAGCGAGCAAGGAGAGCGGAGGAGCGAGCGAAGGGTGAGGAGGTATAAGGCGCGTTACTGACACCGATATCAGCGTCGCGTCCGTGGCTTATTCGGTAGAGCGTCGCGCTGCGGCCCGCCAAGTCCTCTTTCTTTTAAAGATAGAGAGAAGACTGCGGATGCCGCCGACGGCGGTGGGTGGTTTGGGGGCGCTTATAAAGTGTATTCACACTTAAAAGAAAACCATTCAAGCTCCGCTGATGCGAACCCTGACTTCAGAAAACTTCTCAGAGCATGAGTCTGTGGTGCTCGACTCTCTTTTAAGCAAGTATGACGAGATATTTTCAAAATCTCAGACAGATATTGGGTGCATCACTGCTGAGAAACATAGGATTGCACTTACTAATGCTGTCCCTATTCGTCGAGCACCATACCGATATTCACAGGCAGACAAAATGAAGACACGTCGTGGTACAGATGCCATGCGTTTATTTTGATGCACGGGCTCTTCCTCTTCGTTGGCTTCTCCTAGAATCACCTTGTTAGTGCGTCACACACACACACACACACACACACACACACACACACACACACACACACACACACACATATATATATATATATATATATATATATATATATATATATATATATATATATATATAGATACTGTAATATATTTATTGTGTTCATAACCATCACAAGTCTTCGTGTCGTTCTTCATCATGACTGGTGCCATCTCGCTGATGCTTGAATAAAGCGTCAGCTGATCTGTGGTATTTCAAGTGATGGAAAGTGCTTCCCAATCTTTTCGACCTCTCTCCATCTAACAGCCAGCTATTTGAACTCCGTTCGGGACGCTGCTTATGCCAGCACAACACCATCTCGCAAGAGCAATCCCAACCGAACCATCCGCCTGCCCACCCAACCGCCGCCAACCCCAGCCCGGTCAACAACCCCCCTCGGGAGCCTCCAATCTTCTCCGTTGTGCCTGGTGAAGATGTCGAAGACTGGCTTGACAACTATACCACGTAGGTGTTTATAACAACTCGAACGCGACATCGAAAGTAGCGCGCGTCCAGTTTTACGTTTCTCAGGTTGGCAAGACGGGGTTTCTAAAGCATCAGAGTGACTTCGGCTATTGGTCTTTCTTCAAAGATCAGCTCCTACGTATTTTCGGCAAACCGACTGTTCATTCGAAAGTTGCTCGAAAGAAACTGGCAGAATGCGTTCAACATTGTGGTCGTTCCTACACTTCTTATACTGAGGATGAACTTGCACTTTGCCGCCGTATCGACGACATCATGCCAGAATCTGATCGTGTCCTGCACCTTCTGAAGGGTATCGGACCTACCGCTTTCAACGCCCTCGCCACGCACAACCCTTCGACGGTTTCTGACGTCGTCTTTGTATGCCAGCAGCTTGATACCCTGCAGTCAATCCGCCTGCGACCCTACTTCTCTGAGAACCTTCTCGCAAACAGTATGGAGCTCCGATCTATGATTCGAGCCCTAATTCGTGAAGAATTGCAAGGCAACAGTGTACCTCTTTCTAACAAGGTTCGTGCCAAACCGGCTCTACCAATCTGCGTGGCATTCTTAAGGAGGAAATGTCAGCCTTTCAGGGCGCCCATCATGCTCCACTTTGCCCCCAACCCGTATCGTAGGCACACATCGCTTCAATGCAACCCTCATCGTCTCCAGTCATGTTATTGTTACATGTTATTGGTGACTGAGCAAGGTGTGCGGGTGATGGATTTTATGGGCACGGTAGCAAATATTTCAGTCATGCGTGCCAACTTGTGTTCTTGATTGCGGAAAGTCAAGGCACCCTACCTTGGGTCATCTTTAATTGGGGCCAATGGAGCAATAATTGGACAATCGGCCTAATGTACAGCACGTGTCTTCATTGATGGTATTTGTCATCACATCATTTTCACTGTGCTCATGAACTAATTTAATGTTCGGACTTTCTCTCATCAGCATCTGCATTACTTTCTTGCCATCAACGCATAGTCCAGATGACCAAGACCGATCATTGCAGTGAACATATCGACGAGAAACTACGGCATTTTTTTCACAGCGTCTGATTCCATACTGCTCCCGGCTCAGGAGCAACACATCATCATCACTTCTTGGAATATTGCCATTGCAATAGTGACGTCTTTATTACTCTATCCAGCCACTATCCAGGTCACGGCGTATTACTTTCCTTCAGCCTGGTGCGGTTCAAAGACAGTGCTGCAATATTTCTTCGCCTGAACCCTATCACAAAACCTGTGCTTCTACCCCAAGGTTCTGCAGAGTTGTGGTATGTGTATACCCAGCCAATATCTTTGGTTTTTATAGGCGCCTTGCCAGCCAAGGGCCACACAAGGAGGCCAGCCTGTTACGTTTTTCTCCTTTGCTCCCGGGATAAATTCTTACACTCCTGCAACGTGAGGCATTGCTAAGTTTTCTAACAAATCCAGGCCTCCCTCGACGCCAGGCTTCTGTACTAAGACAGACCACATTTGTGCATCATCGCATCAACTTTGAAGGTCAGACTGTTGTACGCCGTTGTCCCTAGTGAGTCTCCTTGGCCAAGCGCAAAAACATTGATGAGAGCATGACCGATATGCTAAAAGAAACATCATGCGACCCCCTGCCCGCTCTTCGTCATCATTCGTTGTGTTGGCACAAAATAAGGATGGATCGGTACGATTTTGTGTTAAATACCGTGCGCTAAACAAGATTCCCCGAAACAGTGTGCATCAAATGCTCCATATAGATGATGCGTCAAATAATTGCAAGCCACCTAATACTGGTCAACCCTCGACCTCCTATCCGAGTATTGACAAATTCCAATGGACAAAGAAGACAAACAAAAGACCACCTTTTCTACGCGAGATGATTTCACGATTTTAACGTGATGGCCTCGCCACATTTTAAAGGATGATCGACACTGTTCTTCGCGGCCTCAAGTGTAAAACTTGTCTATGCTGCCTTGATCATATCGTCGTGTTTTATTACGCTTTCGCTGACCATCTGTAACGCCTAGATGAAGTGCTCATATGCTTTTCCAATGCTGGACTTCAATGAAACACAAAGAAGTGTCATTTCGGTAACACATCTATAAAAGTTCTCGGAGATCTCCTTAGTAAAGATGGCATCCAGTCCGATCTAGAAAAAAGTTTCGCAGTACTGAATTTTGCGCACCCCTTTCGTTCCGAGGAAGTACGCAGCTTCCTTGGACTTGCATGCACTTTCGCCGCTTCGTTCGCAACTTTGTAACCGTTGCCACTCCTCTCCACGAGCTCCTTGCTAGTACCGGTTCCTTCGATTGGAATGATTAGTGCGAAGCCTCATTTCGAAAATTCAAACATGTACTTCCACCGGTGCTTTGTTATTTCGATGACAAGGCGCGTACGTTATTACACACTGACGCTAGCGGACAAGGAATCGGCGCCGTTTTCCTTCCGCGCGACCATGCTTTTCGCGAGAAATTAGTCGCGTATGCAAGCTGCCTTGCAGCCTCTGCAGAAAATAGGTACTTGATAACCGAACAAGAGTGCTTGGTTGTTGTGTGGTCTATCTAAATATTTCGTTCGTATCTGCAGGGTCGACATTTTACTGTTGTGACAGGCCACCATGCTGATTGTCGACAATCAAGAACTTGTCGGGGTGCCTTGGCCGCTGGATTCACCGATCACAAACATAGGACTTTGACATCATCTACAAGATCGGAAGACAGCACCAAGATGCCGATGCTTTGTCACCATGACTTTGCCGCTATCTTCGGCACACGTCACATCTCCTTGGTACATTGGCTAGGCTATGCGAAGGACACTTTGTCGAAATCATTCATTTCTTCCCAGCCCTCATCAACTCGTCCTTCAGTACTTTCCACTAACCAGCGAGCCGATTCTTATTGGACTGACCTCATCAGTCGGCCTACTAATGCTTCGTCTTGCCCAAATGCCATGCTCCAAAAACAACTCTGACTATTCAAGTTGGAGGACCATGTGCTCTATCGATATATTTTCCACCCGGAAGGTTATCGATGGGCTTCCTCGTACCACGCGCACTTCGCACTGAAGTTTTGCGCACTTCACACGACGACCAGACATCACGCCACTTTGGTTACTACTAAACCTAGGAGCGCACCCGCAGTCAATTCTTCTGGCCAGGTCTTTCCACTATGGTAGCTAGGTATATTGCCTCGTGCGCACTTTGCCAGCACCGCAAGCGGCCAACTACTGCTCCAGTCTGGAACCTACAACCCCTTGCTTGCAAAGCGGAGCCGTTCTCTGCCGTCAAAAGTGACCTCTTCAGGCCCCTCTCAACTAATTCAGACAGTAAGAGGTGGACTGGCACCGCGGTTGATCACTCTACTCGGTACGCTGAGACGGCCTGGATCACTTCAAGGACTGCTTCCGAAGTATCAACTTTCTTTTTGAATGATATTTACCTACGTCACGGGGCCCCTCGTGTTCTTTTGAGTGACCGAGGCAAGGGATTTCTTTGAAGCACGCTTAGTGAAGTTCTTCAAACATCAAAACCGGTTCATAAAAAACATCTAGCGATCACCAAAAACCAATGCTTAAC
>NW_023612090.1:0-69667 GCF_013339725.1 Rhipicephalus microplus | reverse complement strand
TACGAAACGTAAGAGCTGTTTGTATGAAGTAGCTATATTTATGAAAAAGTTGAAACTAAGTGAAAACTAAACAACATGCTTTAAACAAACCATCGATAGTAGCCCTTGAAAAACACGCCAGCAGCGTTTGAAGCTTCTTTGTCAAAATAATAATATTTAGACAGATACTGTTTGATTTACGCACATTAGACTTCACAAGATCGTACACATCGTGATGGTATAGACTTGATGGTATGTCTATGTCCAACTTTTGGTGCAGAAGCAAAACGAATAGCACGCATGCAGCCGCGATCACCCTCGAACGGCGTTGCTCCGAATATCCCATCCATGTCCCTAATTTTTATTACTCTTGTAAACTTAATTTTATGCTTTAAACTAACAACTTCTTTTGCGAAGTACCAATGCTTTTATACGCTGTTTTTTTTCACGTGCGATATCGCTTGGAATAGCCTGCCTGGTAGCATGCCGTCAGTTTCCGTGCATAAATATGAAATCATATACGCGGTGAAACGCGAGAGCTTGTTTCGGTACGAAGTCTGACGTAACCAAGTTCTAAATATCTCTGCTCAGACAGTATGTTTTTGTTGCTCATCTCCGCAAAGATCCTACAAATATTAAACTTCTTAGCAATAAACCAGTGGTTGTTAGCTCTGCACCCTTGTCTGTTGTTTTTTCTATGTCCCGTGGCCAGCGCTCTTTCTACCCTCTTAACATATACGAAACAGCCCAGCTATCTGCATTCCTTAAGTACGACACATTTTTGATTACGGTAACTGTACTCACTGCTTTTGGAACTGCTGCTAGAAATAACCCGGTATTTTGGGAGACGCTCAATGCCACTTCGTCTGAAGGAAAAGGAGGATGTCAACTAAGTGCAATTAGTTGTATTTTCAGTACAATGCCATATGTTTTCACCTATCACTTCATTCTTCCACACCGCTTACGCCTTTGGGGTGCTCATTCTACCATTTTTCTTCCTTTGGGCCGTGCATTATTTTCTTTATCGGGAAAAGGATGTTGGTGCGTAAAAAGTGATGCACACTTGCAATGTACATATATAGCTCGCAACAAAGAGCTTCGTTCACCTTGTAAATCATATTCAGAACTGTGATGTAAAAAAATAAAGTATTAATAAGCCCACCACCGAAATCACCAAACGGGTTGCTTCAGATCATGTATTTCATTATCTTGAAGACAGACAGCCAATTCGACGCAGATGTGAGCTGTCACGAGCGAACTTTTCTTAAAATTTACTTGGGAATTGACAGCGTGCCGACGACGCCTGCTGTCGACCTAATTGTTTTTGACATGCATTTCAAAACTATATACCGAGGGAAGTAAAAAACAAAAGACTTTTTTGATGCACATTGGTGAAAAAAAAAAACGAAACAGACGCACCTTCACTCGTGTGCCTTGTTTCTTTTAAATATTCGGTATTTAAACGCTGACGCCTGAAGGCGCTTGAGCATCAAACTAGCAAATTGAAGTAATTATTCATATTTGTCGTCTCAATAGCCTGTCTGTTAGTGTCATTCTTTTTATCACGTGCAAACGCCTCAAGGACATGGGCCTAACGAGGCTTTGTTCCGCGTCTTTACAACCTTTTTTTCTTCACAGAGATACAAAAAAAAAGAGAGAGAGAAAAAGAACCCATTCGAGATTGTTCCTCTAGCTGCATTCTTCCAGCTCAATCCGTATACCTCGCACATAGCCGAATGTGCACGCTAATTATAATGTATTCTACGATTTCACAACCACAATGTGATTGTGAGAAACACTGCAGCAAGTCTGCAGAATAACTTTATTCATCTGTGTTTCCTAACAAGCTCCAGCTAACTATAAACACACAAGCGTTCTTTCACTCCATGCCCCCATTGAGATGCAACTGCCATCTGTGGCGTCCGGCGTGTGAAAGCTAAGAGTAGAAACTCCTGTATTTAGAACTTTTATATGGACTGCAAAAATCAGTAAAGTTTAAACACGCGAGTTCGATAGAAAAAAAAATCGGCAGATCCCACGTACTTGGGAATCGACGTAATGGGAAGCATGCGAAGGGAAGGTGACCGTGTTGCAATTTTTTTATTGTGTGACACGTCATAAAATGACGCTAATTATATGTAAAAATTTTGTACGCACAGACTTATGTTCAAGAGTTGATTGATTGATATGTGGGGTTTAACGTCCCAAAACCACCATATGATTATGAGAGACGCCGTAGTGGAGGGCTCCGGAAATTTAAACCACCTGGGGTTCTTTAACGTGCGCCCAAATCTGAGCACACGGGTTATGTTCAAGAGTTGCAGATGTTCACATAACTATTTGTTTGCACTTGCGCAACGATGTCAACTGGAACATTGTAGCAACAACTGAAGCTGATATGAAGCGCTGATGCTCGCTAAGGTGTTGGCCCTAGACACTGCTACATAAATCAACTTCTGCGCATGACACCTAACCACAATTGCCATTAACCCGACGGGATCGCTGTATCAAAGGAGTAGCTATGTTTTATTTATAAAATTGGGTGATACTGACGTTTCACCACTGTTGACGTTTCACGAAGATTAACGTCTATTTGAAAAGTAGTTTCGAGACCTGGCGTAGCTCTGTGGTAAAATGCTTCATTGCCACGCAGAATGTGTGGGTTCGATTCCAGCTGGGACCCTGTCATTTATTCTTTGCATACATTGGGTTGACACTACCGATTTCGGTTATTTATTAACGCTCGCACGTTAAAATTGCCCATGTGTGTTCTCGTCGTTCCTGGGTAGATACTATGTGTCAATCACCTGTGGCACATATCCGCATACCAGCGGCACACACCCGCCCGTGGGTATGTGCCACTGTCTGGCGTGACGTGTTTGACGATGTACGTGACAGGTTTGTGACATTATTAAAGTCTTGAGCAGCGCGTCATATTCGCCAAACCATCTTAACCTCCCATGCTAATTTTGGTTCACGCCAAGTTAAGGGGGTGACCACGAGAGCACCCAAACGTAATCGACTAGATAGATAGATAGATAGATACGCTCAAAATCGCCGAAGTTCGCTAAGAAATTCTTCACATTTATTAAAAGACGTAGTAATGAGGCAGATGCGAATGGCCTCTCGGTTTTAAATGCAAAGCATTTTTTTGCGTACTATAAGCAATCTCTACCTCTATTTGCATATCTATCTATGTATATACCTATCTGGCCGCATACGCCTGGGTGCACTCGCAGTCACTCCTTAGCTATGCATGAACCAAAATAAGTATGGGAGGGTAAGATAGTATGATGAATATGAAATGCTGGTCAACACATGAACAATGTCACAAACCCATCACGTGCATCGTCAAACATTTCCCGCCGGAACGTGGCACATACCCGCGGGCGGGTACGTGCCGTTGGTGTACGGGTATGTGCCACAGGTGATAGAAACTTGGTAGCTACCCAGGAACGACGGGAACAAACATGCAAAGAATTAATGTCAGGGTCTCTGCAGGAATCGAACCTAAACATTCTGCGTGCAAATCAAGCACTCTACCACAGAGCCATGCCGCACATTGGGACTGCTTCTCAAATAGATCCTAATGTTCGTCAAACGTCCATCGTGGTTGCAGTGCTGGCTGTCTGATTTTATAAAGCTCCTATATGTACTATTTCGATACAACCAACGGACACTGCTCGTGACGCCACTGCCGGAGGGATTTTCGTTTCTCCAAGCCATATAGAGTTTTCACTGTAGAATTCTTAACAATAGACCTATATTACTCACAATTGTGATAGAAGACTATAAATCACCTACAATCACAAACCTTTATGCAGCTCGGCGACTCGAACGTACACTATATGGGCACTTCATGGAAACTTTACGTCGCTTTATGTCACTCAATTTACATTATATGGGGCAACGTCCGGTCACTATATGGTTACTCACCCACGCGTTGACCAAAGCTTCACTCAGGCAACCATTCACTTCGCAGGGATGCGTGTTTTTTTTAGTTTTTTTTTTAGATCTGAAGGTATCGCATTATTTGGTCAAAGTTGACCGAGCCCCATCTAAAAAGCCTCAAAACTTTCTCGGAGCGAGGAATTACGTAAAATCAAGGTGTCATTATGATGTGACGTCACTCTACAATGCGACGTACGATCACTTATGAACCTATGAAGTGTTACATGATATGCGTTCTACAATTTGTAATAAGAATTCTTTGTGGCCATGGCACAAGATGTGAAATATATACCATATTTACGCGCATTATTTTCGCCTTCGCACAGTTCGTGCACCACTAATATTCTGCCAGCTTTTCGGATAAAAAAAAAATATTTTCTCGCATATTTCGCGCTCCCCGACCCGCCCGAGCCAGCTTGCCGCTGCGCACACCTTTGAACCTTTCGATGCTTCGGCCGGGTGCACGCCTCGCCGAGCAGACGAGCGCAGTCTAACAGGCTGCCAGTGGGAAGTTCCTGCTTCCGAGGACTTCCCCGAAATTGGGTCCCTAGGATACTGCACCCGAACACGAACCCGTTCACGGGTCGCTGCGACTGTTCGAGCGTTTGCCTCTCCTTCTCTCCCAATCTCTACCACCGCGATAATGGCGGACTGCACGATCACGACACGGCACTGGCGACTTACCGCATAGTCCTGCGAGCACCTGTCGCCCCAGCTGTTCCCCTCTGTGTCTGCGTCCGTGCTGCAACGCACCCTTGGTCGATTCCGGAAGTTTAGGTTTCGCCATCTGGTACATGCGTTTTGATGGTTCCCTTGCGATGTGCTGCAGTAATTATATATAAGTCCAAATTGAAACTCACTGTTGTGAATTTTGCCGAAGAAAACTCCAAGCGTGCCACCGCAAAGTAATTCAAGGGGACGTACTTCAACTTGACGAGGGGAACAATCGGTACTCTAGAAAGCAGAAGAGTGAAGAATGCACGCTTCTAAGGCAAGTTTTCCTGCAATTGAATGCTGCCCTTCAATTATGTGCGGATGTTTAGTCCTTGCGGCGATTCTGTGTCGTGAGGCCTAGTTTTTCACAGCATTGTTGAAAGTGCTCCGAGAAATTACAATGGTTCCACATCGGACTTCACAGTCATTGATTTCGGCTAGACCATGCGTGACAGGATCTGACTGGGTAAAGTACGTGCTAGTTCTTTCAATATAGCACGTACACTTCGTTTGTGCTCCAATTTATTCGTCTTTTTTATAAATGTATATACGGGCCGCGTTAGAAGTATGGCAAAGATTTCGTATGCGCAGGTGAAATACCCACGTAATTTGCGCACCCCTTTCTCGGGCCCCAAAATCGAAGAAAAAGTGCGCAAATTATGCGAGTAAATACGGTATACTTATATTGTTTCTTCGCAAACAACAATAAGAGAAAGGAAACAGCTCAGCTTTTTTTTTCTCGTGGGATCCGCAATGGCGTTGTAGTGATTACGGTGCTCCGCTGCGTACCCGACGTCCCGGGTTCCATCCCGGATGCGGCAATCGAATTTCGATGGATGCGATATGATTGAGGCACGTAACTGATCTCAAAACGAGTGCACGTTAGGTTAGTTGAAATTTTGTGGAGGCATTCAAAAAATTTGGAGGCAGGATAGTTGAATTTTGGAGGCATTCATATCGTGGTTTCGGGATAGTAAAACTCCAGATATCTTTTTTTTTATTTACTACGTACGCCCCGAAAAATGCTGGGACCATTACAGAAATGCTTCTCTTCGCATCAGGTTTGGGACCAAAGAAAAGAGGGTGACAGTGTGACACATACGCATATGAACACACAAGCAGCTGTACATGATAGCAAATGCGCGTGGCACTTCTGTGCCCTCCGTATTCAAAATACAGAGTTGGTGTACTCAACAGCTCGAAGTGATGTTAAACGTGTTATAACCAGAACATGATATTCTGGTCATCCGCAGGTATAGAGCGCACCACTCGCTTTCCATGACCAAAGTACAGTGATGTCTCAGAACCAACCACGTGTGCATATATATATATATATATATATTATATTATATATATATATTATATATATATATATATATAATATATATATATATACTATTATATATATATATATGATTTATTTATATATATATTACAAAGGTACGAAGCATACAGTATTTACACAGACATCACGATGCGAAGATATTCTACTGTGACAAACTAGGAGATTCCAATTTTTAACTGAAATATTTGCAAAACGATGCACATTGAAAGACGTTACCTGCTGAGCTTTTAAAGAAAAGGAACAAAATATTAGTGTCGTATATATTGACCATAAAGCGTTGCCTGTTCTGTAGAGTAGTAATCATCAGCATCAATTCCAAGTTGGCTTACGTGATGACTTTGACGGTTTGGACGGATTACAACGAACATCAGACACAGTGTTACCGGAACGTCCGTACTTTGTGTAATCGTTTGCTACCATCAGCGCATCGCCAAAGCGAACGTTGCACAACTGACTTTCGTTGCATCAGCGCTGAGAATCTTCAGGAAAGTCTGTTTATGTCGTAGCATGTATCACGTGTTTAGGAAGAGAGAAGGTGACACAAAAAGGGGCAGGAAAGATCGTTTCTACGGTACTAAGTAATGTAGAAAAATTAACGAGGTATCTGTTTTTTCTTTATTTTGCAACAAATTGTGATATAGAGACAAGCTTCAAATGTACTGTGCGTTAGCACAATAATGTTTATGAATGCAAATACTAAAACACATGCTCAAATTTCAACATGTACCTCTGCATAAATAATATCACTTTCTGTTTAGTTCTGCAGGACAACAAAAATTACTGAGGCAGTGTTCGAGGCAGATAACGTAGCTGAGCTGCCATCCTTGCAACAATTTGTCCTTCCACACGGTGAAGTTTATTGCTCTCAAGAGTATTCTTCAGTGAAATCTCACCGCCCCCCCCCCTCTCCAATCATTGAAAAATAAGAATAGTACAATAAAACAGCTGTGATTCGAAATTATTTGGGGCATCTTTGACAGTTCACATATTGGCTGTCCAAATTGTGCGGTACTTGACGCATAATTTATCGACACTGATAAGCATTCCACTCCGTTCACACGTGCCATTTGAGTTCAAAATTATTGAATCTTCCAGCGTTATCGCCAAGTCCGATGGGCCCTTACATTAGTAAGTGCAATTTATGTGCTGATAACACACGATGGCGGTTTCATTAAATTAGTTCTCTAAAATACCAGTATCATTTTGGAAACATTTTAACGAATAAACTGCGTGGGGTCATCTTCCTTAGAAGCTTTAAAAAGAATTTAGATCTTCAAAAAATTCTACGTAAAAGGTGGTCCTGTTAAAATGCACAATTAGAGGAAAAGGTACCACCCTTCTCTTCTTTGAGCGCCTATACACGCATTCTATTTTTGTACACAGAAGTAAGTGATATTGAAATACTGAGGCCTTCGTAGCGATGTCACGGCTCCTACGCCCCACCCCGCCCAGCTCAGAGCTCACCAACTGTTCAGGGAAACGCGCGGGCCACTCCCCCGACGCGCTCTTCTCAGACGCAGCATCGTTGCTGCTGTGCGAGTTGTCACGTGACCATCATTGGCCACGACGTTGCTCCAAGCTCTTCAGTATATTGACGGTTCCTGTCTCCCTCTCTACTTCTCCTTTCTCCATCTCTTTACCTTTTAATTTTATCCTTTTAATTCCTTCTTTACCCCCAACCCTCGTGAGCTACTGTTGAGGTATCCTTCCCCTGAGAGACAGTTACGGGGCTCACTTTTCTCTTCTTTTCATTTAAAATCACCCCCCCCCCCCCAATTTTGTACTTGCAAATAGGTCTGTGGCGAATTTGCCCAAGCGCACAATCACCTTCGCGTCATAACCTTGCAGCAGCCCTGCCTGCACTGAGTAGCGGAGGTAACATTTCGTCCCCGTGTTGCCTCCAATGCATGAGTTTGCTTTTTGCTGACTTAGGCTCTGTGCCGAAGAATCGCCGCGTGTGTAGTACAGCGGTTACAAGCATTCGGCTGCGGGTCCCAGTAGTCATGGTTTAAATCCAAGCCGTGGCGGTTACACTTGCATGTAGGTGAGATGCTAAATTGAAGTGGTTCAATGGGAATTGGTTCAATGTAACGTATAATTGGACGCCAGGCATCTTAAGAGAATTGAAGAACCTTGGTTGTCGCATTACTCCGAAGTAGACTGGCCCACCAGCTGAAAACGTAACGTCGGCTAAATACGGTTTCCTAAAATGTTTCTTGGTCACTTAATCGCATCTGTTACTTCGGCCTCAGCATAAATGAAGTTCAAAGAATGGAAGATGTATAAAAGGGGCTCTTCGTTTGTCTGTAGAAAACGATACAACTATCAAAATTTACGCAATTGGGGACTCAGAAATTTAGTATCACCTGATCTTGTTTAGCGGGAACCTAAATCTAAGCACAAAATTGGTAGGCCACGTTCTTGAGTTTAACAGAGAAATACAAAACTTAGGAGCGCAGTATTTTTTAACTTCTCCTAAATTTTGGCCTATTGCTAAATTACATACATCATGGTGCAATTTTGACAATACTGATTGTTGGCCTAGTTGCTACTTGCCTAATGACATGCTTTGGCCGCAAATAATACAGAGACAAAGTAAATGAGCACTCAACGGCAAGCACCGCTTGTGCTTGTCATTAGGTGTTCCTGCACTTTGTTTTTGTGTTGTTTGTGGCTAAAGCACGTCATTAACCTGATACGACTTTAATATATAAAAATACGGGACGAATTTATGAAATCCGCATCAAAAGAAAGATCTAATGCTCATGCAATAATTAACCAAAACTTTCATCATTAACTTACATATACAACACCAGGATATTCTTTACTTACAAGTATTTTAAGACATACACAAAGTATCACAGTTTTTATGTACACATATCAAAATAAATAACCCCATATTTGCATTTAACTTGTTCTTTGTAGCAAAAAAAAAAAACATTGCGCCTAAGAAGTGTATCATTTTTCCACTAAGCGCACTCATACTTGACACAATGTGACATTAGCGCAAATGTGCTTTCCAGTGGGGAAATTTAAACAAGAATAGTGCAGCGGTTTAAACTGGAGGTATGGTCGTTTATCTCCGCACGAAATATGGCGAGCATGCTCCAAGCAGCTTCATTAGCGTAGCATAACAAGGGATGGCAAAGGGGAATCAGATCGAGGAGGAGTGACATGAGGATGAGGGAGTTACAAAACAGGAAGGAATATTGTAAAGCAGGGCATAGGTTTGTGGTGTATACTAAAGCAGTGGGGCGGAAGAGTCTAGCCATGCTGAAGCGGATGGAAAGAAGGGGAGAGGGTGAGCCATATAACAGTCATGTATAGTTTAGTAAAGCCTGGCAAGAGATGGGAAAGGGAAACGCCGATGACGAGGAGGCGAAAGCGATCATGTAAGCTATTTTGTCAGTCTTTGCACCACTACTGCGTAGCTGTCTTAGTTCTTTACTTTTATTGCGGTTGTGAATATATGGTGAATGTGAATGAATTTGTGCCAACACCTTTACCGGAGCTGCAAACTTTCGCTCTACGAGCATGGTCGTCGCTGGCGCGTGCGTTGCTTGGCTATCCCGACAGCAGTGAGCGAGCGTATCGTATACCCTTTCACTTGCAGCACTCTCAACGAGAAGTGATGGTGCGAAAAGTGTGCCTTGAGCGGCTGTGGTCTCTTGCGCCAATGTTTTGTAAAGTTGCATGAGACCGCATCCGAAAAATTGTGCAGCCAGCCACACTTCGTACAAAATTACAACTTGCTACCGCATTAATTGTTTAACCCTTGCGGCGAAACTCTAATTTTTTGTAACAAACAAAATTGGTTTTCCAGAAAAGTAAGCTCAGGGTTATTCATGTATTTCTAACGCGTGCTTTTGAGGTAAACTGAATCTCGAAGTCAAGCATAGTAACTTTAAAATACCGGTTCGTCCTTTTGTCATTCTAATTTCAAGCAAGAACTGGGTAAAGGACCAGTTAAGAACGCCTCAAGCATTTGTCCTCTCTAGGTGGGGCTTCACATTTCACTGTAGCATGCATACCATCTACGCTGTTAGTCCGGCAATTATTTGTTTTTAGAAAAATATATCATTGTCAGTCTTCTTTAAACATAAATTCGCGCTTTGTCAACTTTTCTATGTGATATACATTTTGTATTTCATCACTATAATTGTGGAAGGGTGTAGCATAGTATGTGAACCATGATTTGTGGAAGTATCCTCTGTAAATTTTGTCACGGGATCATGACGTGGACGAACAGAGCAGACTGCAGGTCGAATACTAATCTGTCTATTTGAGCCGCATTCATGGCCATGTAAACGGAAAGTCAGACTACAGCAAGACACTGGCACTGATAGCAGCGAGTAGAGCGTCGGCCGTTGGTCAACTGACAGTCAACGGGACAAAAAAAAAAGAGGAGGCACACGGTATGAAGTGCTTCGTCCTGTGTGCTAATTTTTATGTCCATCTAGGAGTTTAACGTGACTAGGCCTGAAGTTCGCGAAAACTTACGGAAGGCGGTAACCTTTTCATCTACATATCTTCGCCAGCAAGGTTTGACCATCGCTACTGAAAAAAGCGCAGCTGTGGGATGTACACGCAAACCTATGCTTTTCATTCAGTGAAATCGAAGGCCTATCAGTAGCTGGTAAAATTATACCCGTTGGTTCCCTGGTGTCTGCATGTGTAATAATATCTGAAGAGACAGATTGTTTGCATTGAGCATTCATTCAGGTTAATGAGAGCAGCATTTTGGACAAATTACAGACAGCGTCTTGTGTACGTGTCTTCCCCTACGTCTGGTCTATCGTTTTCACTGGCACTGTTTAACCGTGAATATGAAGCAACTAACCCAAATGTACAGTTGGACAAGTTACATCCCTTCTCTACATGTACTTCCTTCAACCTGGCTTATCATTCTTGCCTACTGCCGTGGACGACAAATGACCATTTTCGTGAGACACAAGGTTCTTCCTCCTGAAGGCACAGATCCTTTGGCCACTCCTCCTTTCGGCCGCACACGGAAGCAGAGTATCCAAGTTTCTGAGATTTGAATGAATGCGGCAAGCTCGCCTCTCGAACGACTACCTTCGGTTGACTTCAACGAAGAATCATGCTGCGCGCCTGTGAACGAAATGAATGTGTGGGTTGAGCACAGCCACTAAAGTACCATCGCAGCAATTGCAGTTTTTATGTCAGGTGACCTGCCACAAAAAATGTTGTAAGCGGAAGCCCCCTTCACGTGACCAGCAATGCAACGGTCCCGGAGTCTACATGTGAAGCGTTTGGTGAGCAGTGTGTAGAATTTCAATGGCGAGCCCAAGAAGAAGCCTTCGGAGCTCCTTGTGAAAGCACCTTGTGTACGGCGCTTCCTCCTCATCTGGTCCATCATATATATGATCATTATTATCACCAATGCCTTCTCTCCACTTTCTTTACCAACATCTATCCTTACCTAACGCTGAGTAGCAGGTCAGAAAATCGAATCTGGTGCACTTGTCAGCTTTTATCTCACATTAAACCTTTCTTTCTCTTTCGTTGTCTGGTCTGTCGTTTTCGCTGGTGCCGTTTTACTGTGAATGCGGACTGCAAGTAAGATTCACAAGCGCAAACTTTCAGTTATAATAATTGTGCTACTAGATCAGCTCCTACAATGACACAGTACGCGTGATGCATCCGCGCACATGGACGCAATAAGGACAGCACACGTCCGTACTTTGAATAAACCAAATATTTCCAAGTTGCAATCAAGAAGGTTTTAATTTGAAACCTCCTTGGCCTCGATATGCCCTTGCCAGCAGAACTTACTATTTTTTGGTGAGCGCCAGTCACGGTGAACTGGCACACTCAACTCCTAATTTCTTTGTTGACATTATATTTCATTAGTTATATCTAACCTCTTAAGCATGCCTGTTAGGGTATTGGCAGTGCAATGACCCCGGACGTAGACGCTGTTGTAAAATTGCATAAATAGCCGAAACTTAGCTACTTGGGTGGGATCGTAATTTTTGTATTCATTCGTTAATTGTAGAAAATAAAAGAATCACCAACGTGCATGCATCCATAATATCTCAGTCACCCTTTTTTTGGTGTGGTCTACCATTAGGCACACCTGCCTGGTTGAAATACCAGCAACGCAGACATTCCACAATTTTTCCGATAAGTCATGTGAAATAGGCGTGTTTTAGTGCAGCCTGTATCATATTTATTCTTTTTGCCTGAACAAAATACGCCGATATTTAGACTAACGAGGACATACTTATAGTACGTTGTCGGCCTTTTACAAAAATTCTGGACATGCACCGTATCTTTCCTCGAGAGCGGGGCAACCACATGATGGATCACTATACTGCCTCTTTCGCTGTCCGATCCTATTAAGCGTAATTGCTAGCACACCTTTTTTCCACAATTTCCTTGGATAATTCTTTCTTTGGGACCACGATAGTTGGTGAATATTGAAGAAGGTGGGTACCATGGTAATTTTTATACTAGCATGCCCATTCATACCAACGTATATAAAACATCATTCACAGGCTTTTTAATGACAGCTTCCTCATTTGTGACTTTTGTTCACTAACAAAAATATTTCGTGATTCGTTAAAGTGTATTTAGGATCTTTCCGTTATGACTAATTACGCTGTGCTACCAGTCCTCGTGGTCCTAATCACGTGCGCAGCCCCATGCACATCAAGTGGACCTGAGATTTATCTCTTGGTTTTTATGGAGGTGCACTGTATTGATATTACACGCATATATCGTGCTCATCTACTTAGTTGCGTTCTTCATAATACGAGTGCGAGGACGGCTACTATTCGCGTACACATGCGTACACATGTACACATGTGCAGTGTGCGTACAAACACGCACGCTGTAGCACTGTCAATATTTACCTCGGTAAGCCTTCATTCATTCAAATATACCTAAATGATAAAGTGCAAATATCCTTAATAAATTGAAAAAATAGAAAGCCAGAAGGCAGAGAGGTTATGTATAGGCGTCTAGCTACCTACCCTGATTTGTGGGAATCGAAAAAATGTTTACAGGGTCAAATTCAATGTAATTGCTTTCGAAGCATTTCCTATCGCTTGAAATTCGCACTTTCATTATTTTGCCGTGCTCGACAAACAGACCCTTTTAATTTGGGAGTTACCTTAGGTGTAAGACGACTCCATCTTTTGCGTATTTCGTAACACATTACAATGAATGTGCGCTGAAGCTGTAAGTGGTGTTTTCAGGATAGACGCTTCGGGAGCATGCAAGAGCGATACTTTCATTGGAGGCACGTTGCAACATGCAGGGCTCAGCTTTTCGCTTCCCTGCAAGCTCCCTCCTTCACGAAAGCGAACAATTCTGGCATCTCAGGGAGAAGGCAGGTTGGACGTGTCGTAATGGAACTTTGGGAGGTTTACGTATAAGTTTCGTCACTGCGGCGGTGTGGGTCGCATGCGTTCGACTAGCTCGACGATAGTAGTTCACAGGCGACATCTGCGTAATGTCACTGCAGGGACATTTATGTTTGCACGCAAGCCTAGAATATGGACTGGTCGGAGCGGCCGGAACCCGAAGTCGTTTAGGTTGTCCTGGGAAGAAGAGGGAGTCCTGGCGCTCATCGTCACGTCTGGGTTGTTGTTTCCATTAGGTAAGTGAGCTGGTGGCATTCTTCTGTGTGTTAGGATGTCTTTAAGTGGGCGAGCATTCTGATAAGTTGAGTCGGTATGAAGAAACCGCGTCTCGTGTAGTCCACGGTTGTTTCGCTGTACAAAAAGAAAAGCAACAAAAAAAAAGCTCACCAGAAAAACCTGTCAGAAAAAGCATATCGGCTTTGTTGGTACATAACGCTAGTTGAGTAGTGCACACTTAGACAAAGACGGGCCTGTGCTTGTACCCTTACTTTCAGAATTTATACTGCACTTGACACTGTTTAGGAGTAAACAGGATGAACACGGACTAACGAATCTATCATTGAAGTCGCACAAACTTGCCTCCTCCAAACGCGATTTTATGTTATTATTATTATTATTATTATTATTATTATTAATAATAAAAGCTATATTATTATTCTTTGGGATTTCGTGTCCCCAAACTCGATATAATTTTGAACGACGCTATAGAGCAGGGCAGCTAAAGTTTTAACAATCTGGTTTTCTTTAACGTGCACGGACGTGGCATGGTACACGGGCATCTACCACTTCACCTAATGCGAAATGCTACCACCATGGCCGGTATCAAACCTGTGACCTTTGGGTCATAAACACGTGAATATTGTATGGTCTTTCATCGAATATGTGCCCAATATTATGTAGCTCTTTACAACTCTGGATGATATACTCGAATGCTCCGCTGACGCCCATATATGGACCATGTATAGCTATGTATGAGGCTTCCAGAATTGCTCGTGTACTTTGGCTTTTCACTCACCCTAACACATTCGTCCTACAAAAAAAAGTGGACGCACACTTCTGAATGTCCTGGACTGAAATGGCATGTGCTTCCCTCTGTCTTACATGCTAGTACAATAGGGTGCTCTTTTAAACAGTTTCAGTGAACCTGCTGGTCTGCCCTAAATATACAAGACAGACCAAGGGGAACTGATAGACCACCCAAGTTTTGCACGGCACAGATACAGAGTTGCACCCCAACAGCGCAGGAACAGAACACAAAAGACACATACGAAACATGCGCTGTATGTTATGTACTGCGTGTTATGCGACATACTCCTCGAGTTTCGGCCTACTGACCCAGTACGCTTTTCGCAGAAACTAGGAGCTATTTGGATAGTAACTAAAATATAGTTAGGTCAGAGACGCGTTGCAGCCACAGCTTCCGCAACTGCTGACAGTTTGAAAGCACTTGATCAGTGACCATTCTCATTGTTCTTTATTTAGTCATATAAGGGTATTCACTAGTATATGGAAATAGTGCACAAATGCATTTTCATTCAATTCAATTCTTTAATCATCATTTGTACAGAACGAGGTCCCGGAGTTACGAAAATGTCTGGGGGACCTCCTATTTGTCGTTTGTCAGTACCAATTAATTTCACAAAATGGCGGAAATCAGGTAATGAGTAGAAAAAAAAAAGATGTGAGAAATTGATAAAGCCGTACAGACAGAGAAAAAGAACAATACTGGAAAGAGCCCGCAAAGATAAGTGTTTACAAGAAGCGCAATTTACGAGCACACGGTACAGAACCTATTTTAAACGATAAAATTGCAGTCCGTATAACGTATATAAAGATAAAAATTTATCAAGTATACGACATACAATTGATATATAAATGAACGAAACATGCTTTCAACTGGCTTTAACGTAATGAAATCTTAAAATTCTAGAATATTAATGTTGTGCGGCGTGCTTTAATGTCTAATGTCAATATATTTCAGTACTTATAGGCCGTGAAAAAAGCTGTGAATTTCCCATAATTAGTCTTTGTTCGGAAAAGTTAAATGTTGTTGGTGTATCAAAATCTAGTCTGGTCACCATTACGTAGAACATATGCACAGGATTTATCGACAGCGATTTTATGGGTAAGTGTGCGATATATTGTTCAAGATCATTCAGACGTGCCTACCCAGCGGGGTGAGTCCTATATGCGCAACAATAAACTTCGAGAATACAAAATAATTCATCATAAGAATTACTTTGTATAATATATCCTCTACTTTTAAGGATGTTTCAGGTTCGGTCTCTGCCTGCGGCACAATGACTTTTCATACGCTTTTGTTTATGAGCGGTTATATATCATTTACACAGTAGAGTTAAAAGAGTACAATTGACATCGCTATTGCCTTAAGTGGCTGCATTGACGGCTAATTTCTGTTATTATGGTGTATAAAAAATTGGCAAGGAATACGTATAGTGAAAATTGATGATATGAGAAGCACTAATGAGGAAGGTTGATATGTTATGCTGTACATGAATTCCATGTCTAGTTCATCATGTTCGCGCTTGGCATCTGTGTTCGTGGTCTAATCACGTCACTTGATTCCAAATTTGGTATATGTTGAAGCTAGCGAAACGGCCATGAGCCCGCTATTAGCGCAACATGTACTCATGCTTTACATAACTCGCATGTCATGATTATCACGTTTGGACATGTCATTGACCTCCGTGTATTCGCGTCAAATATTGCCAAATCCGGTATATCACAAGCTAGCTAAACGGCTGCGAGCACACTATGAGCGTAGAAAGTAGTCATGTTTTACATGACATGCATGGCATGATTATCATGTTGGCACCAGTTATATATCTTCGTCCTCCATTCACATCACGTAATACAAAATGTGGCATATGTGAAGCAAGAGAAACGACCGCGAGCGCACCATGAGCGTGGTTTGTAGTCATGACTTACGTGAAATGCATGTCAAGATTTCCATGTTGGGGCCTGTCACTTATGTTCGCCATGCCATGTAAACTGCCAGTTTTTCAGTGTGCCATGTAAACTAAACCACCACAGGAGCAACAAGACCATGACATGTAAATCATGACATTTATGACATACCTATCATGGTTTTCACGTTTGACTAGTCACCTATGCTCGTCATTCATATTATCCCATACCAATTTTGGTATAGCCCCATTATCGCAATGACCAGTAGAGCTAAAAGTCATAGGTGGCTAGATAGATGGATAGATACGGTCAAAGTTACCGAAGTTCCCTAAGACATTCTTTGCATTAAAGAAACGAGCCGTCGAATTTTCTTCTTTCGTTAGTCTATGACTATAGTCAATTACAGCAGACTAATCAAATTTGCTTTATGAGATTTTTTATACGAAGTATATGGCGTTTCGTTCTCTGATACAGTTGTTTTCAAAGCTGTAAAAGCCACGTCGACCTTACAAACATCCAATACAAACCACCCTAATCACAACTTGGAATCTACGAACTTGCTTTCTGCCATTCTGATTTGTGCATTGCCTGTTTATTCATTTTTAACTGGAAAGTCTTCCAGTTCCCCAGTGCTACACGTGTGCATATACACACCTGCTGAATTTCTAAATATCTCGTTTGGGCTGCACAGTTTCACCGAAAAAAAAATACGGCATTTGAAATTTCTGGTGATTATAGCGCACAACACTAAACGTAGAAGCGTTTACGCAGGACATTTGTGCATCGAGGCGTTCGACGTGTTCTGATTAAGGACGGCTGTTTTCTCACAGAGGCGTAGAACTAAAAAAAGAGGAGTACTCATTTTTTTGTATATTTACCGTTTAGCGTATAATTCCTAACCTAATGCTCGGCTTTCATAGAGCCTGAAAAGCAAAAAGTGTAATTAATTTGCAAGCTTGCCTTTTTCGTTTCTTGCCGGACACCAAAGTTCCAAAGCAAAAATAATTGATAAATGTTGGTCATAGAGGTTTTCAGCTCACGGCACATTCTGCTTCAGTCACGTTCATCGGTTTCCTTGATTAATGATGCTTGATATTGAAGGCTGCGCACACCGAGATGAAAAAGGAAAATAGAAAAATCATACAGAACCAACAGGTTTATCACAAAATGGTATCATTATGCGGGCTAAGTTTTCATTTGGATCGTCATATTTGTTTTGTTTTTATGGCCATAGAAATGCATATGTGAATGTCATCTTACCGCGACAACAACAAGAACACGAAAAATTTAGTCACAATTTTTTGCGAAAAGTTACGACGCCGGGATCTTTGGGACGATTTTTGATGAATCTTTATTTGTGCGTCATCTGCCCATTTATGAGGTCGCAATAAATAACGCCATATATACCCAGCCTGAAGAAACTATGAAGAATACGTCTGGTTACGGAGTTTTAAGAGATGAGAAATCTTTCAACCGCAAATTTCACCCGATCTAAAGCTTTGTTCAGTGTTTTCTTGAATTTCTCATTGTGTCAATGAACCCAAATTTTTGAACTTTTTTACTGAACCATGTACAAAGAAAGAACTATTCACATTAGAAATTAAATGACGCGTCGAGTCATAACAGTATGAGAGTTGTGTATATTACGGTGTGGTAGCCCAATGCAAGTATCTTTGTTTGTACGACACCTCTTTCAATGATGGGCTGAAACGAATGTTTGATGAAGAAGTATCTTTGAAACTTGTCTGACAGTTTAGCTTATTTTTTATTATTTTCAGGCATGCATAATCGTTATGAATTGTGTGCCGTTGTGATGGAAAGCAAAGTTCACGTGAGGTGATAATCATACATTTTGTTTGGTAGAAAGCAGTAGTTAAAAACACGAAGCCATCGTGTGCAAAGAAAAACGTAGTAGTCAAGATTGACAACTGTATCCGTAGTAGTCGAGTGAAATTTATAAATGCAGTTATCGGAGCTGCAATCGTATTCGAGGGGCATGTCGAATGAAAAATTTTAGATATGACAAATACGAAGCCCAGCATGTATCTGTCAAAAGAGGCAACCGTTACTTCAACCGCGCCAAAGCTTTAGAAACAGCTATTCTTAAACTACGAACTGTGCAGAATAAGGATGACTAAATGCAAAAGAAAGCGACATAAAAGTGCTGGATAGCGACTTGAATAAACTGCGCGCTTATTCTTGCTTCAGAAATATCAAAGTCCACATTTTTAGGTATGCCTTAGCATATAGAGGACGTTAATCCAGTGTGCGGCGTGACCACCCTTACTGCGCGTACGTAACAGCTGGCCCAAGCACTACCAGAATGAGTTCATGCGCACTAGCGTGTTCCGGTGTGTGAGAGGGATGGGTGATGCGCTTTCCTCTCACTGTTACACTTTCTCCACAATCATGTGATGGCGTCAGGAAACAAGATTATGCAGACGCGTAATAAACCAAGAGCTGGTTAGTTCATCACGCGTTATTGGTTGATCAATTTTTGTTGTCTATTCACGTCAAGTGATACGCAAATTTGCTATATATGGAGGTAGCGAATCGGCCGCGAGTGCGCTATAAGCGTAGCATGTGGTTACGTTTTTCATGACACACATGTCATGATTATTATGTCCGGACATCAGCCTTCACGTCCCAAAATACCAAATTTGGTATATTTGAAGCTAGCGAAACGGCCGCGAGCGTGTCAATGAGCGTGGTATGCTCTAATGTTCTTACATGAAACGAGTGTCATTAATATCATGTTTGCACAGCATAAACCTTCGTCATCAATTGACGTCACGTAACACCAAGTTTGGTATATGAGAAGCTAGCGAAACGACTGCGAGCGCACTATGAGCGTAGCACCTAGTCATGTTTGACATGACACGCGTCTCATGATTATCAGGTTTGGACGTGTCATCCAAACATGATAATCATGAAACATGAACCTTCGTCATTCGTTCGCATCCCGTAATAGAAAATTTTGTATATGTGAAGCTCGCGAAACGGCCGCGAGTGCACCATGAACTTGGCGTGTAGTCATGACTTACATGACAGGCATGTGATGATTTCCACGTTACGTTCTGTCACTCATGTTCGCCATGCAGTCATATCACACCATACCAGTTTTGCATTATGTTATGTGAACAAAACCACTGCAGGAGCCGCAACACCATAAAATGTAAATCATGACATTCATGGCATACGTGTCATAATTTTTAGGACTAGTCACTTATGCTCGTCATACCGTCATGTTATTCCACATTAATTTTCGTATTGATACCATTATTGAAACGACCAGGAGAACTAAAGTCGTATGTGGCTAGATAGATAGAATGATAGATAGATAGATAGAATGATAGATAGATAGATAGATCGATAGATAGATAGATAGATAGATAGATAGATAGATAGATAGATAGATAGATAGATAGATAGATAGATAGATAGATAGATAGATAGATAGATAGATAGATAGATAGATAGATAGATAGATATGCTCAAAGTCGGCGAAGCTTTTTATTCATTTATTACATGGCGTTGGCCAAGACAGAGACATTACAGTTATTCTTTTTTTCTGATTCTAACTCGAACAGTTTATCCATTTCAGACAATTCGTAAAAAATAGGTAAAATCTTGGAAACTTTCAGCGTAATTGGTCAAGTAGATATTCAGAAAAGGTACATCAAGCTCGGGAAATTGGTAAAGCATTCAGGGCGTCTGATCGTGGCGGAATGAGCATGCTCGGTCTCTGTTGTTGCGGTCATGCGATGGACTCTCCGTTACGGAACCGTTTTTCATGTGCATCTTCCAATGCAGTTTTCACTAGGGAAATAAGTCACCCAAATCTCGGTGGACTCTGGCACAAAAAGCCTTCTTGTTTAAATTATTTTTGGTGATTTTAGGTTGTGCCTAACACCCAAGCAGCCTTAGGTGACAGACGACGCACGCAATATGTGACACCTCGGAAACGCGTGGCTTCAGCAGTCGCTGGGGCCGCGGTGCCTGTTGCTTGCTTTCAGCGCTACTAGCTTGCTATTGTGGTGGACTTGAAAAGTCGATGAAATTTAATTTTTTTGTATAATACATGCTTTCCGGTAACCGGTCGTCAGTTTTCAAGCGCTCGTCACGGCGGCAGGGAGTGCTTATTTAATAATGTGCCAAATGATAACGACATTGTCGGTCACTACACACCGTCAAGTGCCTTTCATAAAATTACACTCTGCGTAAACTTTTGACACGTGATGCTCAATCATAAAGCCACCCCGGGACAAATTTATGGGCTATTACCACTATGTTGCTTCAATTAGCAGCATCGGAAAAAAGAAGAACCAGCAATAGCACTAAACCATGGCAACAAAATATAGCCTTTATAAGTTCAAACGAGGTTTTAATTTCAATATAACTTGCTATGCAGTGTGAAAAAATCAACGAATCTTAAGTAATTGGACCTGCAACTTGCGTGCCGTAGCATGGATGTTACCGTAGCTTCCACACGCGTTCCCTCATTGCGCAAGAAGCAACTGCACAGCGCTCGAACACCGACCCCATACAGGAAACACATTGCGACAAAATGCAAACCCTTGATTTAGCCTTAATAACTAGCCGTAATAACGATGCTGATGAAACGGCGCGTTTTATCATCTGCGCAACGTTAATTTATCTACTCCTGCTGCTGCAGGCTCGAGCATGTTGCTCGCCCGCCCTAACTGACCAGCACGTACGCGGCCTTTTCTGCTCTTCGTCTCTTAGCGCAGTAAGATCGTATAGCCGTGAACAGCAACATTCCTTGGCAGGTAAACTGGTCTCTATCATTAGAAGTAAGTTCGTCTCTTGTAGATGAACTACGACACGAATGTATACTGCGCAGGTGTGCTGTGCCAGGTGTCCAACGAGGTTTTTGAGACGTCATGCTTTCAAGGCCAAGAGGCTTGTTGCATGTTAAAAAAAAACACGCCTGAAATAAGACCAACCACTGAAAATTTTCATAATTGATGACATCTTTTCAATAGAATCATAAATTCCGAAAATCATTTCCGAAAAACATTCAAATTTTGCTCAGTATCTCTTCAACGACGACAGTAACGTGAAGAACGCCATTTTGCGAGCGGTGAGACTAGCATGCGCTACATGGGAAGGATGGGCGCTATTTTTTAATACAGCACGTTTCATGCAACACATCATAATATTTTTTACATTATTGTATGGTTGCGTTATTTACGTATATTCGCATCAGGAGATGTGTAGTGACCATTTCATTTGTAAAAATTTGGCTAGTTTTCAGCCCAAATACCCCATACTTCCGCTATACATTCATTCTCTACCTATGCATGGCATCCGTTCATTTTATTTTTCTTTGTCGTGGCGTAGTTTTCAACCTTTTGTTCTAATGCTACAATTGAAAGAACAAATATATGCTACAAAAAAACGAAAAGCAAAAACATGAAAAAAGCTTTCATGACTTCGTTTTTGTGATGGCGCATGCAGACAAACTTTCCATTGATTCACATGGTGTACGGTAAAGTGTTCATTGAAAGGCATGGGGACGGGCAAGCTCCGTATGATGGGAATGGGAAACCTGCCGCATTGTTCCTGCCACATTTTTATGTCTTGTTCGTTCTGTCATAACGGGACTGTGCTGTCGAAGTTAATGTCAAAATGTGGTTCCTGATCTTGACACTTGTACTGTACAGTGGTTACTATCGCCATATCTGCCAGATTTATGTCCTGTGTATTCGCAATGTTTCTAGACTGTCGTGCCGCCTAGCAGAATGCAGGAGCGTCCTCTCGAAAATATCCAGTAGGCAGACGCTCCCAACGCTCCCCTGTTTGGCTCTGCTAGCCTCAGTGTTGACGCGTTAGCAAGAAACAAGCACAAAGCTTTTTGTATGTTGCGTGCATCAGTGAATATACCGGACCATCCGTGACACGTCAAATCTGATTCGTTCTTGTGAGAGGCGAAGTTCTCTGAAAATGCGTGGCAAGTCGCACTTTAGAATATACCCCACCGAGTACACATATCAGTATCACAAGTTTTCTGCAGCCACGCTGAATAGTTAAATGATATTGTTTAACCTTTGCAGTTGAAACTCGCCTTGTTTTACGTGCGTATAGCATTTGTCAGTGTCTTTGTAGTGCATGAATCCAATAACATTCGTTGCAAGCGGAAAGTAGCGCAGGCTCACGATATGCGCTTCGAAACCTTGGCCTACGCTGCGCCGCTTGTTCTTCACGTTCATTAGTAGATGTTAGCACACTGCAAGCGATTCTTTTCTTGCCTGTTATCAGAGCGAAGTGTTCTCCTTACTCCAAGATAAACGTAGTGAGTGACGCCGTGTTGGAGTTGTACAATGATGCGTTGTCGTTCGGCGGAGAGAATTCCTCAGATTACTTTCAGCAAAGATGTTTAATCTTCACATCGAGGTTTTTTTCACTGGACGTAGATTGTTGTCAAAGTGCTGAGAGTGACAGCGAATTAACGATCAGCTGCTATCTCACGAGCAGCGAGTTGCACTTTCCGTCCGGTCGTCCGTTAATGTTCTTTTTCGCGCTCGTAAGTCACTTTGATTGTATTTATTGTATAGTGCTCTTCAGCAAGCTCAAAATAAAAATAACACAATTTTTCGTGTGCAGTAAATGTAGTCAAATTACAGTGAATATTACAAAACGCCACATGCCGCCAGTGCGCTCAAGCTCAACCAGCGAAGTGAAATGGTTAGAGCAATGAAATATCCAGTTATGACTACAGTCCACGCTACCTTCTCCTGCGCTTTACCGGTGCCGTCCGAACGACGTTGTTGTTCGACAAATTTTCACAATTCTGACGTTGCGAAAAGTGTACGCACGTATTCGTTTCGATATCCTTGTTCCGATCGCCCTGATAAAACCTGTAACATCCGAGTGCAGCGAATTGCACACTCTTTGTGTCTGATCATGGCTATGGCACCAGCGCTACTTATTGGGAAGGTAAATGCTTGTGTTCCGTTGAAGAACCAGCTGCATGATGCTTACAGCGCATGTAATGACGATGCCGTAATATTGTTACGTAAAAATTACATGAGGCGTGTCTATTTGGAATCTATATTGACACTGATGCATATAGCATCAACAAAGATGGAGGACAGCACGCAATGATTAACCGGTCAACTCGCATAAGAAAAGATAGGACGCACGTACGTACTCCCCATGCCGCTGTCACTGGTTGAAATCTTGATTGTTAAATGAATGTATATCATACGAAAGTACTTTCCCAAACTAGCACGCACAACGAACAGACCACTTCCTCGTTGTCGTCTTCTGACCGCTGATGTGTCAGCTACGTAGCAGTATGTTTGCAAACCACAACTACGGCAAATGTTCGGTCATGTACAGCTACGCCGGCATGCTACTCCCTGATGGCCTGCTACTGCGGCAAATTCGCCAGGGCGGCTCGGCGCAAATTATCGCGGGGTGCCATTCAGTTCATGCGTAAATTCTAGTTCGCGCAGTTTTCTGTAGCATGCACAGGAGTTACGAAATCATCATTGATAGACGGACGATCAGCTGACACCACCACCTTTCGTATGCGGCCAAAAATGAGGTAGTGAACATTCAACCGTTCCTATAGTTTGGGAAAGTACTTTGGTATGATATACATTCATTTAACAATCAAGATTTCATCCAGTGACAGCGGCATGGGGAGTACGTACGTGCGTCCTATCTTTTCTTATGCGAGTTTACCGGTTAATCATCCCTCCGCAGCTTTCTTGAGTTGCACTGCTCGCATTGGCTACGAAGTATTTGTCATCGCCAATGCAAATACCCAAAGCCTCAATACTTCATTTTCAACGTAGCCTGTACTGTGCCACCCGATTCTATCTTATGATTACCACCTTTGTAAGTTTGTCACTCAAAATAATATGCTGCCTTCATCAGCTATGTTTTTCATCAATGGTAACCACTACGATGCTCTAACCGACCACATGTTCTCTGTTCAACGTGCCATGAGGCCTGCCCAGGTGCCGTGCTTTTCCTTAATATCTAGTAGCTTATATGCCGTTCCTGTCGTGATGAGCTGGAATGTCTCCATTCCCGTCATTTCGTCTGCTAGAGAAACAGAACGTAAAAGAGAAAAAATAGTCTCAATACACTTTTTAAAGAACATTAGAAGCACTCACTTGTGGAAGTCCTAGTAATTACTGACAAGCAATTGCTTCTAAAACGTGGCGGACACAAGAATGTGAGCGAGGAATGCCCAGCTCCGTACAGCAGCTGAAGAAACCTAGGTTGCTGTGGGAACTTCGAACCAGTTTAAACAAGCTTTGGCTGAAGAATGTCCAAAAGAGTCCTTAGGGCTGCTAAAAAAAGCAATATGGGCAAAAAGTTTGCGCTATCATGGGTTTAGTTAGGGGGAAGGCAACGACGGCAGAACAATTGCATATTGGAGTTAAGTTTCTTAAAGTGTGCTGTGTACAGCTCCAGCATACTTCGCTAACTGGTGATACGAGATAGGAGCCGCCGTAGTGAACCAAGTGTTCTTGTAGAGTAAGCGTAAAGGTGAAATTTTGCATACAGGCTAAGTTTTTATGAGGTGGTTTTTTGTGTTTTCATGGCTCTGACAACTGATACACTGGGGATCATACACTGCCCTCTTCAATCTACATTCCACAAAAATATGCAAGCACAAGCGCACAGCATTTCCATTCTAACCACTGAACCCGGAAGTACAAGAACAATGTGATGGATACAACGTTTTTTCTCCATAAATGTTCATAGCGTTAATCTTCAGTACGTTAGTAGATGTGAATAAGGTATTTTTAACTCATGGAAAGTGAAATACACGGCAATAAATATACATCAAGATACACGCACCAAGTTATTTATGTACACATAAAAAACTTAATACCTATGGTAGGACCTATAACTATTGAATAGTTATACACTCGCACCCAATAGGCATATCTCTCTCGTGGTCATCTCTTTCAGTGCGGCTGAATGCGACGTTCAGGTGGGCACAATGCCACAGGTTCTGTGGTGTTCACGGGTGCACGTGAGCCAGTTTCTGAAGCAGGAAACTGTTCACTAGCTGACGTCGTCGGCAAACCGGGATTGTGGTTTGCACTCAGTCCTGGTTGCGCTGCGGAAGCATTGGCTCTGCAGACACTGGCTGCCATGTTGCAGTGAGAAGTGGCGCGTCCCCGGGATTGTGATAAAACGAACATGCATAACTAGCACAATGCGACTGAAGGGCACTGTTACACGGATGACAAGCAGGCACCTTGCAAATATACGCCACGTTGTATATTTTGCCGTGGTCGAAAACGAAGGATGCTGGACCATGTTGCTCGATGACTACCATAAGCTTCAAGAAGGAAAAGCCACCCTTGTATGAAATCCCGCACCCAATCTTCTCTCACGTGAGGTATGCCTAGCTGCACAGTGGGTGCCTTTTCACGTGGGCATTGCAGGCAATGAAAGTAGCGGATCACCTTGCTTCGTCTTGCAACCATGACGACAGTGACTGTCCAGGAATACAAGTACAATGAACAACGCTCATCTGCTTATACCCGACACCTTCCTAAAGCAGCACGAAGACCAACGTATGACAAAAGCATCCTTCCCTCGCCGTGATTGTGGCCGTGGCCTGCCTCGTCATTCAAAAGCGCTGTAATATAAACTAACGGTGCGCTCTGTGCGGGTGCGTGAACGATTACACTATCAAGGGCGCGTGGGACAGTCCATTGCGCGCTACTTGTGGCTCCTGCGAAACATTTGAGCATCTCATAGTGCACTGTCTCGTATTTGCTATGCAGCGGGACTGCTGATTAAGGAATATACACATCTGGGGCTCAAGTTCACGACCCTAGACGATAACCTCTTTCCAAAAGCTTGTACTTTCCGACGTGATTAGGTCCATAAACTGTTCTTGGTTGCTTAAATGACTGTGTTTCAGTTGTAAGCCGTTTACTGAAGTTGTCCGGTGACGTAGAGGAAAATCCTGGGGCCCGAGGTTGAAAAAATGCTGGAGGAAATATTAAGTAACCAGACTACACTACTTGCAAAAGTTAATGAATTCAGGCCAAGCAGACATCTACGGATGCCAGCATTTCCGACATGCATGTTAGGCTCCAGACTATTGAAAAACAACTTGAGGGTTGGGTGGAAATACAGAGCCGGCTACAATGATAGAATTCAAGGTGTTGGTCGCCCATGACAGTGAATTGACGGCTCTTGCCAGGCAGATCGATGACTTAGATAATCGTTCTAGACGCAACAACCTTTTAGTACGCGGAGTGGAAGAAGAAGAATTTGAGGATGAGGCAGTACTCTTAAGCAAGGTGAATGACGATATCTTTGACAAATTACTTGGCTCAAAGTGTAGCTCCATTGAAGAATTCACCGTCTAGGAAAGAAAATACCTTGAAGAAGCCGTCCAGTCATCTTGAAAGTAGGAGACTTCAGGGACAAACCCAAAATACTGAAAAACTGCCGCAACCTCAAGGGGACACAATTCAGTATCAGCGAAGATTACTCTAAACGAGTAGTTGAAATCAGAAAACAACTATGGATTCATCAGCGGATGAAAGAGCAAAGGGAGCAAAGGTTAAACTAATCATCGATAAATTGAAAGTAAACAACGTTCTCTATGGCTGGAATGAGGTTACCAACGAGCGATTCAGGTATGCTAGCCCAGGTATTACCAGCTCTGACTGACGCCAATCGAGACCGACCGCATCTGTTAAGGTATTAATGTAAACGCCAGAAGTTTGCTGTATAAAGCTGATGCAGTTGAAGCCGCAATCCTGGAGCATGAACCGGATAATAATGGTCCGTAACAGAGACCTTGGTTACACACGGATGTAGCAGATTTGAAGTAACACCTACAGGTTACACAATTGTTAGAAAGACCGGCAAGGAAGAGGTGGTGGAGTTGCGTTTCTTATTAAAGACAACATTAGGTTTCAGTGTTGGATGATAACTATGACATAGAAATGTTGTGGATTAGGTGTGGGTTCAAGCGAGCGAACTGTGTATATTGAGGGATTTATAGACGCGCCAAATTCCTCTCTTGATATACGCAAGCTAAGAAAGTTTATGGATTCTAATTTTAGCCTCCAAGATAACGTATTATTATTAGGGGACTTCATCTTCCGGATAGTAATTGGCTATCCCAGGTCTCCTGGATCGGAACAGGTTGCAATGCCGAGCAACTACTGGAGCTGCATTCTGCTACGGGCTAACGCAAAAGCTGTCACTGAATTTACTCGGATAGGGACTACAAGGTCATCTATCCTTGATTTGGTTTTTGTGTCCCCAAAGCTGTTGCCGTTACTCAGCCGTTGGTGAAGTTGTAAGAAGGCCTATCCGACACAGAATGGTAGTAACGCACCTAGCATTGTCCCCAGACACCTTGGGTAACCCACACTTAGCACTGTATTGAATTTTATGGCGGCTGATGATGTGTCTATTCTGGACTATCTTGAAAGGTCCTTGATGAATTTCAGGTCCTTTACAACACTGACTGCAAGCACTGATAGGCTATGGCATTTCTTTTCAATTGTTGTAGGGAAGTGCATAGACAGCTATGTACCTAGGATTAGAAAAACGCATTTGTAAAACTAATCCCTGGATCACCAGAGAAATCATTCACACAAAAAGAAAACCTAAAACGGAAACGGAAATCTTGTGCAAAAAGTGTACCCCTGAAGGAACAGTTTGCATTTCTTCAATGAGACAAGAACTGAAACGTCTGATCAAGCAGTCCAAGGATCGGTTTTTTCAATGTGACATTGACGAAATACTTGAAGGAAGCCCCCTCAGGTTTTGGCGCTTTGTAACTCCCCCCAGCAAGCTCTCCGAGGCCACCTGAAATTACTCAACAACGTGTTGATGATTTCAATTCTTTTTTTTGCTTCTGTGTTTACTCATGATAATGGCATTTTGCCCGAGTTTTCTACGTCACCATTGCAGCGGCCGATCGATGATGTGGTAATTAGCGAAGAGGGGTTCCTAAATCTTTTACTTAATATAAATACAAGAAAAACCCCCGGCCCTGATGGTATACCAAACGAATTTCTGTACAGATACGCTGAATGGGCGGCTCGCTTCCTTACAAAAATATTTCAGTCGTCCCTGCGCAGTGGCTCTTTCCCACTAGCGTGGAAGCAGGCTAAAATTACCCCTGTTCACAAAAGTGGCTCCTCTCGAGACGAGCGCAACTACCGTCCTATTCGCTTATCAGTACATGTTCAAAGATACTCGAGCACATTATTAACAAACACTTGATGTCCTATCTTGATACGCACAATCTATTATCTTCGAAGCAGCATGGCTTCCGCCGAGGCTTATCTACAACAACTCAGTTAATCGGATTTGTTCATGATCTTTCAAAAACAATCAATTTGCGTGGTCAAACTGATGTGGTATATTGGATTTCGCAAAGGCATTTGATAAAGTGTCGCACTCAAAGCTCCTGTTTAAAATTGACAAAACGTTTCAAAATAATCACTTGACAAAATGGGTTTCATCCTATCTCAGCTGCCGTCAGCAGTTTGTTCAAATAAAAAATAAACAGTCTAGAGCAGTTGCAGTGAATTCTGGAGTTCCCCAGGGGAGCGTGCTGGGTCCCCTTTTATTTTTGTTATATATAAATGACCTACCAAACCGCGTTACGGTCCCGATAAGGTTGTTTGCCGATGACTGTGTTGTTTATAGTAGAATCGAGACTGAACATGACCAAGTTAATCTAAACAACAATCTTCAAAGAATAAAGGATTGGTGCGAAGAATGGCAAATGAGTTTGAACACAGAAAAAGCAGTCTTTATGACTATAACTAGAAAGAAAGCACCTCTAGATTACAACTACCAGATTGCAATGCTTTCCTCAAGCGTGTACAAAACTATAAATATCTTGGGTTATGGTTCACGCCCGACCTCCGGTGGAACACTCATATGATAATGTATGCTCCAGGGCTACCAAGGCATTGTATAGCCTTAGACGTAACCTTTATACCGCCCCATCTGATATAAAGGTGTCTTGCTTACAAAACTCTTGTCAGACCTATTATCGAATATTCTAAATTGTCTGGGACCCTTACACAAAGACAAACTGCAATAAAATAACAAAAATACAGCGACTTGGTGCGAGATTTATTTTTAATAAATATAGCCGACATCATTCTCCTACTGAACTCTGTAAAAAAGCTGGACTGGATAGTCCTGAACTTAGGACGAGGATTGAGCGTCTGAATTCCTCTTCCAGTTAATTCATAATCAATTAAACTAAACTATTCAGATTACTTCCAGGTCAACACACAAGAACACTCCAGACCATCGCCATAATATGTATATACCACCCCTAGTCCCACGTAACGATTGCTTTAAGTTCAGTTACTTTCCACGTGCTATTGAAGATTGGAATATGCTGCCAGAGTCTATAATTGGTTGTTCCTCGCTTACATCATTTGAACAGAATCTAAAACGTTTATTTTTCCGAATAACAGTGACATATGTTTTTTTTTTTGCGTGTGTGTGTACTTTTGTTGGTTGCATGATCCTGCAGTAGTTGTCTTTCAAATCTTCAGCGCGGGGCAAAAGTGCCGCCCTCAAATGCGTCATGTGCTGTTCTGCGCGTATGTATTGCATCGCATGTGTGTTCCATTTATGTATGTTATGTATAACATTCGAGTTGCTGGTCACAATAATACCGAGAAATTATCTCGAGACTGTACGGTACTTGCTTTTTTGCAAATAATTTGTTTGTACTTCCACCCTGTAACGGCCCACTTCTGGCTAACAGTATAAATAAATGAAATGAAATGAAATAAAGCTCTACTTACTTTTATGGACCAAACATACCTGGCCACCCTTTATAGTGGGATTTGTTTTACTTATACCTACTTGTCTAAGTCTTCGTAAGTTTTTCGTGGTTTTTTTTATCCTTCTTCCTCCTTTATTTATTTCCTCTGTTCCTCCTCCCTTCTGAACTGAGTGAGCAGGTGTTGTGCCCATCCAGGTGCATCACCAGCCTGCTCTTTTCCTCTTTCAATCTGTGTCGTTGTGCATCCGTGAATGCAAACCAAATAATTAACGAATTATTGCACACCATGTCCTTCTCTACTGTCACCATTGTCGATTTTTGGCCGCTCGCCTCCTGTCGGTGTAGGCTTTCTGTATGCCTTCACACGTGCCTAATCCTTGCCAGTTCCTAGTGGGGTGTCTTTGCGAACGACTCTAGCAAGGCTGAAGATGGTCAACATTTGATCTTCGCAGCCTTTTCATGCACAAATACAGCAGGGGTCACTCCTCTTTTGGTGCGTGACGTACAGCTGTATACAGCGAGATAATCTCGTGCAGCAGATCCGAGCGGACGCAGTTCTGATTAGGCCAGTTTGGAGGTAAGTCCTGGAACGGGCGATTGAAAGACTGGATTTGTCCATTTTCCTGATGCGTAATAACTGATTAATGCCAAAAATTGATGGCTCGTTCTTGTAGGGAAGGTAACTAAATCTTTAGAAGGTGAACAGGGGCCCATTATTGCAGACTATCTTGTCAGAATATCGCCTTTTTGTGCGAATACCTTGAGCAAGAAATAGGTCACGGTTCTTGTAGAAATTTCTCTGCAAAACTGTACTTCTGGCCACTTTGAGAAGTTGTCTACGAGTGTCAGGAAAACTCTATTCTCTGGAGGCACCATCGGCAGGGTACCAACGATATCCATGGCAAATTTTTGCCATGATCTTGATGTTAGCTCGACGGGTTGCTGTTGTGCAGGTGTCGTATTGGCCCACTTGTCTGCGTCTTGACAGATGATACAATGGTGGACGGCTTCGTCCACGTTGTTGAGGCGTTTATTAGCTGGCAAACAGCGAGCATACACAATGGCGACAGTCACGGCCAAGCACGGACTCTAAGCGCGAGCGGCGTCCTTGTTGGGTAGCCCCACTAGAAGGTACTCAAGTATTCGACCCACTTCAGAGTTTGGTGGCTTCGCTACCATTACCCCGGGGTCGAAGAGGAGCCGCCTGGCGACCTAACAGCTTGTTACTATGAGCGGGTCATCATAAGCCTTTAGCGCTCCACATGTACGATGTCGCACCCACGGCGGTGCATATCCGAAGATTGTTCGAAAGGGTAGATCAGATAGTTGACCGGAGATGTGCGCTCGTAGACACGGATGAGGCCTTCGTATTTGGGAAGTAGTTGGAAGACAGGCCAGCTACTAAAGGTCGGGATCGAGAGCCATACAAGCGTACCAGAAAGGAACGTGGGCTCAGAAGTGGTGGAGCCAGTACGAATACTGTTCTGCCACTCTTACTCTCGTGTAGTAATGTCTTGGCAAGCTCGCGATACTCTTCAGCAAGGCTGGCTGTCTCAGAAACAGCCTGCACACTCAGATGGATCCGAGGTGTACGGTAGTTCGTGTCCATGATGTGTGACGGTGCCTTCCGTACAGCAAGTAGAGAAAGGTGAAAACCGGTAGTGCTCTAAGGGGCGGTGTTGTAGGCGTAGGTGACGCAAGCGCAGTATCGTATCACAATTCATGTGGTTGGTGCAAACGTACATCGACGCATGTGCCGAGGGTGCGGTTCAAGCGTTCCGTGAGGTCATTCGTACGGGTGGTAAGCACTGTTTTGCGGTGGACAGCATGGCAATCCGTCAGAATGACTTCGACGATTTCGACTAGAAGACACGGCTTGATCGCTGAGAAGCTCTTGGGGTGGTCCGTGGCGCAGTATCAATTGATGCAGCAGGAAGTACGCACATAGCAACGAAAGTAGCCGCCGGGAGAGTGGCGGTTTCGGCGTATCGCGTTAAATGATCTACGGCGACAATGGCCCAGTGGTTGCCAGCAACGTCCGAGGAAGTGGTCCATACAAATTGATACCTACGCCCAAAGAACGGTCAGGGCAAGGTAACGGTTGCAGAACCAGCGGCGACATGTGTGCTGACGGTTTGCGGCGTTGGCAAGCGAGGCAAGAGGTGAACAAACTGCTGCCCGTAGCGGTACATGCCGCGCCAAACTAGCGTTGTCGAATGCGGTGGTAAGTTTTGGATACCCAGAGTGCGCACATTGCGGATCAGAATGCAAAGATTCACATATTTGCTACCGTAGAGTGCGGGGTATGACGAATAACCGCTGCCAGCCATCGGAGTCGTAACTGCATCGGTGTAGGAGGCCGTCACGGATGGTGAAATGGTGAGCTCGACAACGCAAGGCACGCATGGATGGTGTTGCGGACGAATCAGAGAGCAAGTCGATCAGCGGGGCGATCCAATCATCCTTTTGTAGAGAAGCCTCCGAACGCTGAACTGGGTCGAACCCTCAAGTGCTTTCTAGGGGGTCTACCCAAAAGGACGCTGCTCACGCTGAGAGTCCGCGCTTGGCCGTTACTGTTGCAATTGTGTATGCTCGCTGTGTGCCGGCTAATAAACGCCCTAAAAGATTGGTGGAGAGTGATAAGATCCCTTTCAATTCCCGTGGAACTACGATCCCGTACCCTGCCATCTAGCATGTCCCACGACGCCTCTCAGCAAACGCCTCCACCCTTGCCACCCCCTTGTCCCGGTGTGCCCAGGATCCGCGATCCACCCATCTTCATGGGCGCCGATGGCACTGACGTGGAGGACTGGCTCGGCATTTACAAGCGCGTGAGCGTCTCCAACAAACGAGACGAGGACGGCAAGCTGACCAACTTGGTGTACTACCTTGCGGGCGTTGCAAGTTTGTGGTACAACAACCACGCGTCTGATTTCGCAACATGGTCCGATTTCAAGACCACTATCACCAACTTTTTGGCCGCCCTGCCGTTATCAAGCTGCAAGCCGAGCAGTGCTTACGCGAATGCGCCGAGCAGGCTAGTGAATCATTCACCAGTTACATTGAAGATGTCCTGGACTCTTAAAAGAAATCCAACAACAGCATGTCCGAATGAGACAGAATCCGGAACGTCATGAAAAACATTGACGATGATACCTTCAACATGCTGCTTGCCAAAAACCCAGGCGCACTGGCTGAGGTCAACACGCTGTGCCAGAGCTACGAGGAGCTCCGCCGGCAGCGTTCGATGACCCGTCACCCCACACGACGAGATGCAAGACTTGCTGGCTTGGAGGCGAGATGTGATCAGGTGATGCTGCTGGCAGACCTCAAGTCCTTAATACGAGAGGGCATTGCGTGCCAGTTCTCTCTCCTGCCCTTTGCCCACCACCCGGCTGTCGAAAAATCAGCCACTACTATTGTTCAACCCATCCGTCGAGCGATTGAGCAGGAAATAGCGGAGGTAATGCCTGCGTACCACCCCCACCAGCCTCCGGCTCCTGCGCCCCTGAGTTACGCCCGAGTGGTCGCAAGGTCACCTAAAGTCGTTCCAGCACCCGCCCCTTTGACTTACGCCGAAGCTGCCGCTTGACATCTATTCTTTGCAGCGGGTATGCCCGCGACGTATTTTTACGTCCACCATGCAGCCAGCGTTCCGTCCATCGGCTCTTGCGACATGGGCGAGACCTCCTCTGGTGAACAGAGGGCGCACACCCGACAACCGGACCATCTGCTTTGCCTGCGGTTGAACCGGTCACGTAGCCCTTTATTGCCATCGCGTACAGCCGGCTCCAATTTCTTCGCCTGTTGCTGGCCAGCACAGCCGTCCCTATCACAAAGAAACGCCGTCTATGCCACCGCCATCTCGCCCAGGTTCATCTCCTGGAAGGTCACCGTCTCACGACGTCGTTCCCTGTCTCCAATGCGGTCAAGTTCAGCTGCTCACGAGCGCGGAAAATAGTCGTCGCCATCCCGAAGCAAGGGCTGCGACTATATCGCATCGTGAAAGCCCTCAGAGCCACCCATCTAATGTCATTGACGTGCTTGTGGACGGTGTTCATGCATCTATGTTATGACACAGGAGATGCAGCATCAGTTATGGACCGAAAACCTTTACCGCTTGCTTCAAAAAGTGACGACGCCAATTTCTGGTTGTCCCTTCGTACTGCTAGTTCGCATAGTTTTCATCCTACAGCGGGGTGCACAGATCGCGTTGCGTTCAGGACGTTCTGTATGTCACCAAATTCATCATCATTCTTGCATGCTCTCGTGACGTCATCCTGGGATGAGATTTTCCTCCCGCAAGGACGCTGTCATCTATCGTGCCGCCGCCTAAATTTAACTCTCACCCCTTTCGCATTTGGCGTCAGAAGACAGTCCCTCGAACTGAGCAAGATTCTCGTGAAAGACGATCACATAGTGTGTCCAAGCTCGACGACGGGAATATCCGTCTACTGCACCGGTCTCCCCGGACACAATTGCACTCGTTTCGCCATCTGACCGTGCTTGCAGAAGGAAAGGGTTGCTAGTACCTTTCGCGACTGTGGAAGTCACCAGGGCAACGCCACTACTTTGTGACCAACCATCCCCGTGCACTGTACCCTGGTTCGAGTGGAATGTCCCGGCAGAGGTAGAATCAGTCGACGACACACAAGTCCTGGACGTACCCGATGACTCGCGTTGTCCCAATTCGCGCACCAACAAAGATGATTCCGTGCGCATGGATGACGCAGTTGACAGCCTTCTCTGAGCTGAATTCTTTTCTTCTCTCGATCTGCGCTCGGGGTACTGGCAAGTACCTTGGCTGATGCCGCTCGACTGAAGACTGCATTCATCACACCTGACGGCTTGTACAAATTGAACGTCATGCCGTTCGGTCTGTGTAATGCACCTGCGACCTTTGAGCACATGATGGACACCGTTCTGTGCAACTTAAAACGGCACACGTGCTTGTGTTACCTCGATGACGTTGTTCTCTTCGCTCCAGATTTGTCCACGTATCTCCAAAGTCTGAAAGAAGTTTTCTCACGTGTGAGCAATGCCGGCTTGCAACTAAATCTGAAGAAGTAACACTTTGCAGCACGACAACTCACCAACCTAGTGACGTCGTGTCCAAGGATGGCATTCTTCCTGACCCAGTTAAGCTTCAGGCCGTGGCCGAATTCCCCAAACCTGCGTCCATCAAAGAACTGCGTACTTTCGTGGGTGTGTGATCATACTTCCGACGCTTCATACGAAACTTTGCCACGATCATATCTATGCTGACGAAGCTCCTTGGAAGTAACGGGCCCCTCAATTCGTGGTCATCCGAGTGCGACAACGCCTTCTAGAAGCTCCGATATTTAATGACGTCTCCTCCCATTCTACACCACTACGACCCTACGGCCCCAACGGACGTGCACACGGACGCCAGCTGTGTAGGCCTCGGCGCAGTTTTGGCGCAGTGCAAACCCGGATTCCCTGAATATGTCGTGGCATATGCAAGCCGTACGCTCACGAGAGCCGAGAAAAACTACACCGTCACAGAGAAAGAGTGCCTGGCAATAGTCTGGGCCCTCACAAATTTTCGACCTTATTTGTATGGTCGTCCATTCGATGTCGTCACCGACCATCATGCACTATGCTGGCTGTCATCATTGAAGGATCCCTCAGGCCGTCTAGACCATTGGGCTCTTCGCTTACAAGACTACGACATCCGCGTGCTGTACCGCAACGCACGCCAGCATGCTGACGCCGACGCCCTCTCACGCTCCCCTCTGCCTGAAGATGACGTGCTCTGCTTAGTATCCTCGGTTGCTGTTTCTGCCATTGATGTTGACATCATCGCTACCGAACAGCGAAAGGATAATTGGATCGCCCCGCTGATCGACTTGCTCTCTGATCCGTCCGCAACGCCATCCACGCGTGCCTTGCGTCATCGAGCTCACCATTTCACCATTCGTGACGGCCTCCTACACCGACGCAATTACGACGCCAATGGCCGGCAGCGGTTACTCGTGATACCCCGCAGTTTGCGGTCGGAGATATGTGAAATGCTTTCAATCTGATCCGCAATGCGCGCACTTTGGGGTATTCAAAACCTACCATCGCAATCGACAACGCTACTTCTGGCGCGGGATGTACCTCTATGTGCAGCAGTTAGTTCGCTCCTGCCTCGCTTGCCAACGCCGCAAACCATCAGTACACATGTCGCCAGCCGGTCTGCAACCGTTACCTTGCACTTACCGTCCATTCGGGCGCATAGGTATTGATTTGTATGGACCACTTCCTCTGAGGTCGGCTGGTAACCACTGGGCCATCGTCGCCGTAGATCATTTACCGCAATACGCCGAAACCGCCGCTCTCCCTGCGACATCTGCGCGTGATGTTGCGTCCTTCCTACTGCATAGCTTCATAGTGCGCCACGATCCACCCCATGAGCTTCTCAGCGATCGAGGCCGTGTCTTCTTGTCAGAAGTCGTCGAAGCCATTCTCACTGAGCGCCATTCTGTACAAGGCAAAATTACCGCTTACCACCCGCAGGTGAATGGACTCACCGATCGCTTTAACCACACCCTCGGCGACATGCTTTCGATGTACGTCGCCGCCAACCACACGAATTGGGATACTATACTGCCCTTCGTTACCTATGCCTACAACACCGTCGCTCAGAGCACGACGGGTTTTCACCTTTCTTCTTGCTGTACGGAAGGCACCCGTCCCACACCATCGACACGATACTCCCGCACACGCCGGATCCATCGTAGTGTGCACTTAATTCTGAGACAGCCAGGCTTGCTGAAGAGTGTCGCGAGCTTGCCAAGACTTACGACGCATGAGCAAGAGCAGCAGAAGAGTATTCGTGATGGCTCCGCCACTTCTGAGCCCACGTTCTTTCCTGGTTCTCTTGTATGGCTCTCAATCCTGACCTCTGTAGCTGGCCTTTCTTCCAAACTACTCCCGAATTACGAAAGTCCGTACCACCTGATCGAGCGCACATGTCCGGTCAACTATCTGATCGAACCAATTAAAGAATCGGGCATGCGCCATCGCGGGCACGACATAGTTAACGTGGAGCGCCTGAAGGCTTATTATGATCCGCTCAGAGTGACAAGCTGTTAGGTCACCAGGCGGCTCCCTCTTCGACCTTGGGGTAATTGTAGAGAAGTCTCCGAACACTTAACTGGGTCGAACCCTAAAGTGCTTTCTAGTGGGTCTACCCGGAAATGACGCCCCTCACGCTGAGAGTCCGCGCTTGGCCGTTACTGTCGCCATTGTGTATGCTCGCTGTGTGCCGGCTAATAAATGCCCTAACAATTTCGCTTTTGGGTAGCGAGGATGTCAACATCATTGGCAGATACAGCAATTGAGGTTACTGAGCAGGGCACGTCGCCGAGTTTGGAGGCACTGTTGTATTGTCTTTCGTTAGAATCTTGCTCAATGTCGAGGGACTGTCTTTTGGAGTAAAATGCGAGAAGGGTGAGAGTTCAATTTCGGCGGCGGCACGAAGAATGACGGCGTCATGGCGGGAGAAAAAGTCCCATTCCCGGATGACGACATGAGAGCATGCTGGATTGATGATGAATTGGGTGACATACAGAACGTCCTGAATGACAACGCGAGCGGTGCACCCTGCTGTAGGTTGAATACGATGCAACCTAGCAGTACGAAGGAACAACCCAGAAAGGGGCGTCGTCACTTTTCGAAATACGCAGCAGAGATTTTCGTCCATAACTGATACGGCAGCTCCAGTCAATAAGAGCCGATGCACAATCACCGTCCTCAAGCACGTCAATGACATTCGAGGGGCTGCTCTGAGGGCTTTCACATTGTGATAGCGTCGCAGTCCTTGCCTCGCGGACTGCGACGACTAGTTTTCCCGCTCATGAGCAGCCGAACTTGGCCGCATGGGGGACACGGAACGACGTCGTGGAGACGGAGACCTTTGAGGAGATCGACCTGGGCGAGACCGTGGTGGCCTAGACGGCGATTATTCGTGATAGGGATGGCTGAGGTGGCCAGCAACAGGCGAAGAAATTGGAGCCGGCTGTACGCGATGGCAAAAACGGGCTACGTGGCCGGCGTAACCGCAGGCAAAGCAGATGGGCCGGTCGTCAGATGTGCGCCATCTGTTCAGCGGGATAGGTCTCACCTATGTCGCAAGGGCCGATGAACGGGGCGGTGGCTGCATGGTGGGCTGAAGCTGAGGCGTAGGGGTTACGTCAACATACTTAGCGGCCATACCCGCTGCAAATGACGGAGGTAGAGCGGCAGCTTCGGTGCGTAGGTCAGAGGGGGCGGGAGCTAGAACGACTTGAGGTGGCCGAGAGACTAATTGGGCGTAACTCAGGGGCGCAGGAGCCGGAGGATGTCGGTGGTGGTACGCAGGCAATACCTCCGCTATTTCTTGCTCAATCGCTCGACGGATGGGAGGGAAAAGAGTAGTAGCCGATTGTTAAACTGCCGGTTGGTTTGTGAAGGGCAGGAGAGGGAACTGGCGCGCCATTTCCTCACGAATAAATGACTTGAGGTCTGCCATCAACGACACTTGGTCACAACTGGCCTCCAAGCCAGCAAGCGTTGCAGCTCGTGGTGGGGAGCGACGAGTCATCGAACGCTGCCGGCGGAGCTCCTCGTTGTTTGGGCACAGTGTGATGGCCTCAGCCACTTTGCTGCTGTTTTTGGCGAGCAGCATCGTGAAGGCATCATCAATGCCTTTTATGATGTTTCGGATCCTGTCAGACTCGGACAAGGTATGATTGGATATGTTGCATAAGTCCAGGCTATCTTCATTGTAGCTGGTGAAGGACTCACTAGCCTCCTGAGCGCGTTCACGTATGCACTGCTCGGCTTGCTGCTTGCGAATAGCAGGGCGGCCGAAAACGTTGATGACCAAGGTCTTAAAATTGGACCAGGTTGCCAAATCGGGCGCGTGGTTGTTGTACCACAAACTAGCAATGCCCGGAAGGTAGAACACCAAGTTGGTCAGCTTGCCGTCCTCGTCCCATTTGTTGAGGACGCTCACGCGCTCGTAAATGGCGAGCCAGTCCTCCACGTCAGTGCCATCAGCACCAGTGAAGATGGGTGGATCGCGGATTCTGGGGACACCAAGACGAGGGGGTGGTATGGGAGGAGGCGTTTGCTGAGAGGCCGTGGTGAAACATGGTAGTTGGCAAGGTACGTGATCGTAGCTCCAAGGGCATTGATGGGGATCGCAGCACTCTATACTAGTTTGTTAAGGCGTTTATTAGCCGGCAACCAGCTAGGATACGCAAAGGCGACAGTCACGGACCAAGAACGGACTCTCAGCGCGAGTGGCGTCCTTGTTGGGTAGCCTAAATGGAAGCACTCAAGTGTCGACTCATTTCAGAGTTTGAAGGCTTGGCTACAACAAGAATGTCTCTACGAGGCCATCAAAACTTTTCCCGAGTCGGAGTTTGGTGCGTCTAATATCCTGGCGAGTTTCATGCTCTTTGACTGCCACTTAAGCAACGTGAGATGAAAAGATTACGAGGCAGTCCACACGCAAAAACAATTCTGCCACTAACAATTCATCTCGAACTCTGAAATATGGTTGTATAATTTCAGGCGAGTCCTAGTGTGAGGACCAAGAGCTATTTACGTACGCCTTCACGTTCTCAAGAGTAGAGTCAGCAAGAACCACCAGCTAAAACTCTTATTGTGTTATTCAAGTTGGTTGAACCATAGAAACAATGTCCTCCTGATGACAGAGCTAAACTTTTGCTGGAAGACTGAAGGCTGCTGCATGGACGGCTCCCTCGAAATTGTAAGCTATTCAGGCGTTTAATATAGTGCTAATTGAAAAGCACTGAAGCTCAGGCCCTTCAATGATCAGCTTTGAAACCTGCATGCCTTCCAGGCCATTTAGGAAAGTACCCTGTTCGGTGTCGTAAAGCAAGAGTGGTGCGCGGCGGTTTTCAAAAGAGACCTTAGAAAAACAAACTGCCTTGAACTGAAATTCGTCTTTTCGAATAATCCAGACGCGAGACATGAGGAACGAGAAAAGGCGGCACACCAAGAAAATGATTAAATATGTTCCCCGAAAGAAGAGAAATAGACGAGCCAGAATCGAATAAAAGCTTCAAGAAGACCCACCGAAATTTAACATTAGTGTGAATAGTAGCTACGAGGGGCTGTAGAGCCACAAGAGCCTCTATGTTTCTCCTGTGAAGGGCTTTCTACTTAAACCTAGTGAAAAGCTGCTTGTGGCCGCTTCTGGTTGCGAAATTTTCAAAATCTCCTATACGGTCATAAAAAGAAGCATTTTTTTCTTTTAGCTGGGCAGCGTTTTTATGATGCGCGATGCTGCTTAGAACCGCATCTAAGCAGTGCAAGAACTTGCGTGTTTATGCGAATTCGGTGGACAGCCAATCTCGGATTAAGGGGCGCTTTCCCACGTGGCTGACTTATCGCGTGACCGAAAGTGCGAGTGAGTGGCTGTGAATCTGTTGATCACAACGATGAACTGCCTTATCGAGTGCGACCTGCGCAGATACTGGCTGCACAGAAATGAATTCCTGCTTTTTCTGCATGCTCGATATGAAGGGCGAGTACAACTGCCTTGTTTAGCGAAAGCGAAGACCCTTGCAACACAATACGTTGCCGAATGCGATGCGAGGACACACCGGAAACAAACAAGTCACGAACGTCTCTTCTTCGAAGAAAACTAACACAACGTGGCAAGGACAGTAAGCGTCTTCACGCATTCTTGAATAGATCCAACTGGAAGCTGGGTGCGACGGTGAAATCGATGGTGCTTGACGACCAGGTTGGAAGTTGCAATGAAGTGCTTGGACAGTGCCGCTACTGCAGAGTCATATACAAAGGACGTAGGTTCGGTCCCTCCTTCCTCACATTTCTTTTTGGGCACCTGCGAAACAAATAAGGTATTGAAGATATTGCTACCTGTAGGCTGCCACAAACCATAGTGCGAATGCGCGTGTGCGCCCGACGAAGAAGATGAGGCTCGCTGGCTGCTCGAGCTCGGAGCCAGACTGGCCAGTGCTGCAACCGCTCTTGCAAATATATTTTTCGAATATATTCGCAATACTTTGTCTCGTTACTCACGTAACATATTTGGTGGAGGTGGAACGATCCCCGTCCTCACCACGCAGCTCCGCAGTGGCCGCATCCTCCAGCTTCCCGCCATGGCTTCCAGTGACAACGCGTCCGCTTCATCATCTGCGGCTTCTCCGACAACCTTTGTCGCCGTCCAAACACCACGTGATCCCGGGACATTTTCTGCGCAACCTGGCCTCGACGTCGACAAATGGCTTCGCCTTTATGAACGGGTCAGTCAAACTCACCGTTGGGACCCTACCATGATGCTCGCTAATGTTCTCTTCTACTTGGACGGAACCCCGCGTGTCTGGTACGAGACAAATGAGTCCGAACTCACCAGCTGGGACACGTTCAAGGAGAAGCTACGTGACATCTTTGGGGACCCGACCGGTCGCCACGCAGCTGCACGACAGGAGCTGGCTACCCGTGTCCAGTCGCCAACTGAATCGTATGTGTCATACATCCAAGAAGTTCTCGCTCTTTGCCGAAAAGTGGACGAGGCGATGTCTGAGGCTGAAAAGGTTGGACACGTTTTGAAGGGGATCGCGGACGACGCCTTCAATTTGCTGGTGTACACTAACGTCTCGACCATCGACCGTGTAATTCAAGAATGCCGCCGTTTCGAAACAGCAAAAAGCCGTCGGGTGCGCCCTCCTTTTTCTCGGTTGCCAAACACGGCGGCTACGTCCACCTGCTCCGATTCTACCGTCACACCGCCCTTTGAGCAGAGTGTAACGCGTATCGTTCGACGGGAACTTGAAGCAGCAAGTCCAGCGCCGCTTCAGCCCACTTCTTTCGAACATACGATACCGACAACCCCCGCGATCTCCGTTATTCAGGCGGTCGTACGACAAGAATTCGCCAACCGCGGGTTCCCTGATGCTTGCCCCATCTCTTGCCCCTCCTCCAGACCAATTCCCATTAATGCACCTCGACGTGACCCATTTGTTGCTCCACGATCTCGCAACCCGGCGGAATGGCGAACTCCTGACGACAAACCGATCTGCTTCCGGTGCCACCGCGTTGGACATGTCTCCCGCTACTGCCGTGCCTCCTGGACGCCGCCACATAGGAGCCAGTTTTTCGCACCTTATAGCCCATATGAAGATCTTCGCCGGTATTCGTCCAGCCGTACCGCCCCTGCTTTCGACACGTCTAACAGCCGCCTTCCTGCTCGTTCTCCGTCCCCTCAACGCCGTCGTTCCCCGTCGCCCCAGCCACGCCGCCATCACTCGCCGCCTAACTTTTCATCGTACCCGACGGAAAACTAGACAGTGCAGCCCCTGGAGGTAGTGCTGCATCATCCCTGTCTGAACCAAACCCTCCATTGACGCTTCATACGAACAAAAATCTTGTCGATGTACACGTGGACGGTATTTCTCTGTCGGCACTAGTCGATACTGGCGCTCATGTGTCCATAATCAGCGTTCATCTTTGTCGCCGCTTAAGAAAAGTACTCACGCCCCCTGCTACCGAAGCTGTACGTGTGGCCGATGGCGGCACTGTTCCTGTCATTGGCATGTGTACGGCTCGCATACGCATCGCCGACCGTTACATCCCTGTTCTATTCACGGTGCTCCAGAACTGTCCTCATGACCTCATCTTAGGGATGGACTTCCTGTCGACCCATTCTGCTCTGATCGACTGTTCCGCTGGTACTCTTTGCTTAGACCTTCCTCTTCAGCCGGATATTCACCCTGAACCTCAACACGGCCTTTCTGCCACAGACTTCCTCCGCTTACCGCCTAAAGCCCTCACATTCACCGAATTCGCCACGACCTCACCCGTATTGGATGGGAATTACATCGTCACGCCGATTCCTGATGTCCTACTGGCACGTGACGTCACCGTCCCTCACTGCATCGTAACTGTAGCCTCCAACCGGACCCGTCTACCCGTCATAAATTTCGGCTTCACAAAGCAAGTCCTCCCTGAAGGCATCCTAATTGCCACGTTGCGGTCCTTAGCCGATGATCACGTCACCACTTTCGCAGCCGACGCATGCCCCAATTTTCCTTGTCGCCCACTCGATGCCACATGCCTCGACATGTCAATACGTCCCATGATCGACCCTGACCTTCCCCCAGCGCAATCAGCCGCTCTCGCACGCCTTCTAGCTTCCTACCGTGACATCTTCGACCTTGACGACCGCCCACTCGGCCAAACTTCTCTTGTAAAGCACCGCATCAACACCGGTGATGCTGCTCCCATTCACCGTCGACCGTATCGCGTGTCCGCGTCGGAGCGCCAGATTATTCAAGCTGAAGTGAATAAGATGTTAACTAAAGGCATTATTGAGCCCTCATCAAGCCCATGGGCGTCACCCGTCGTCCTGGTTAAAAAGAAGGACAACACATGGCGTTTTTGCATCGATTACCGGCATCTAAATCGAATCACCAAAAAGGACGTGTATCCTTTACCACGTATTGATGACGCCCTCGATTGTCTCCACGGCGCACGCTACTTTTCATCCATCGACCTTCGTTCTGGTTATTGGCAGATTGCCGTAGACGAGAAAGACCAAGAAAAGACCGCCTTCATCACTCCAGATGGCCTATACCAATTCAAGGTTATGCCCTTCGGCCTATGCAATGCCCCCGCCACGTTCGAACGTATGATGGACTCTCTGCTACACGGGTTCAAATGGTCAACATGCCTGTGTTACCTAGACGACGTCCTCGTATTTGCACCTACGTTTGAGACCCACCTTGAGCGTCTGTCGGCCATTCTCGACGTCTTCCGCAAAGCTGGCCTCCAGTTGAACTCCTCGAAGTGTCACTTCGGCCGCCGACAGATTACCGTGCTGGGCCACCTTGTCGATGCTTCTGGTGTGAGACCGGACCCTGAGAAAATTCGTGCCGTCACGATTTCCCAGTACCCCAATCCGCCAAAGATGTCCGGAGCTTTGTGGGACTTTGCTCCTACTTTAGGCGGTTCGTGAAAGATTTTGCGGCAATCGCCCAACCACTTACCGATCTTTTGAAGAAAGGCGTTCCATTTTCGTGGGGGTCCACTCAAGCTGCCGCCTTCTCTCACCTCATAACACTTTTGACGACGCCCCCTATCCTCGCCCACTTTGACCCATCTGCCCGAACTGAGGTCCGAACTGATGCCAGTGGTCACGGTATCGGAGCCGTTCTCGCCCAATGCCAACAGGGACACGACCGCGTTATCGCGTATGCTAGCCGCCTCCTTACACCTGCAGAGCGTAACTATTCGATCACAGAGCGAGAATGCCTTGCTCTTGTCTGGGCGGTCTCAAAATTCCGTCCATATTTATATGGCACTCACTTTTCCGTCGTCACCGACCACCACGCGCTCTGCTGGCTTTCATCCTTAAGAGATCCTACAGGTCGACTTGGTCGCTGGGCTCTGCGACTGCAAGAATACACCTTTTCTGTGATATACAAGTCTGGACGCCTGCACCAGGACGCCGATTGCCTTTCTCGCTATCCAGTTGACCCATCGGCCACCATACCTGACAACGACGCCTGCGTGTGCTCCGTTTCTCAACTGAACCACATAGCCGACGAGCAACGCCGTGATGCAGCCCTACGAGCTATCATTGAGCGCCTCGACTCCTCCCCATCGAACCGATCCTATCGCTCGTTCGTACTCCAGAATGGCACATTATACCGGCATAACTTCCATCCAGACGGCCCATCTCTGCTGCTTGCCATACCCAAACACCTCCGCTTGGCTGTACTCCACGAACTTCATGACGTTCCTACTGCCGGTCACCTGGGTGTGTCCCGCACATACGACCGGATTCGCCGTCGCTTCTATTGGCCAGGTCTGGCACGGTCCGTCAGAAGATACGTCGCGGCGTGTGAGGAATGTCAGCGCCGCAAAACACCATCGACGCTTCCGGCTGGGCGCCTTCAACCACTCGATATTTCTACTGAACCTTTCTTTCGCGTCGGCTTGGACTTACTCGGCCCTTTTCCTCTGTCTTCTGCTGGCAACAGGTGGATAGCTGTGGCCACAGACTACGCCACACGCTACGCAATCACACGCGCCCTTCCAACAAGTTGCGCCACTGACGTCGCCGATTTTCTTCTACACGACGTGATCTTGCAACATGGTGCTCCACGCCAGCTGCTCACGGACCGAGGCCGCACATTTCTATCGAAAGTCATAGCGGACATCTACGCTCTTGTGCAACACGCCACAAGCTCACTACGTCGTACCATCCGCAAACAAATGGCCTCACAGAACGCCTGAACCGAACCCTAACTGACATGCTTGCAAAGTACGTTTCCTCAGATCACTCTGACTGGGACATCGCTTTACCATACGTGACATTTGCCTACAATTCTTCGCGCCACGACACGGCTGGTTACTCCCCTTTTTTCTTGCTGTTCGGCCGCGAACCCACATTACCCCTCGATACGACGATTCCGTTACCAGCAGCTCCAACTTCACAATATGCTCTGGACGCCATCAGCCGGGCCGCCCACGCACGCGAAACCGCTCGTGCTCGCCTTCTGACCTCCCAAGCAAACCAACGGCGTCGGTACGACCAACGACACCGCGATGTGCACTTTTCGCCCGGTTCGTTGGTTCTGCTGTGGTCTCCGACCAGGCACGTTGGCCTGTCTGACAAGCTGCTCTCTCGGTACACAGGGCCCTACAGAGTGCTTCGTGAGGTGACTCCCGTCACTTATGAAATCACTCCTGCTGCCTCGCCGTCTTCATCCACCCCTAGGGCCAGCGACATCGTACACGTCGCACGCCTGAAGCAGTACCACTCGCCCAATGATCTTGACATCTAGATGCGCCGAGACGGCGCCTTTGCCGACGGGGGTTATGCTACCTGTAGGCTGCCACAAACCATAGTGCGAATGCGCGTGTGCGCCCGACGAAGAAGATGAGGCTCGCTGGCTGCTCGAGCTCGGAGCCAGACTGGCCAGTGCTGCAACCGCTCTTGCAAATATATTTTTCGAATATATTCGCAATACTTTGTCTCGTTACTCACGTAACAATATGTGCCTTCGGATCCCAAAGAATGGAGCGAAAGAGCTATGCGTCGTTGTGGGAAGAGCTCTCAAGCACCGGAAGATTTCGGAAATGTTGTGCCAACGGGACCATGGGTGTACGGAGCGACCCAGCGTCGGAAGAAACGGATCCTGTGGAGCGATTCCGGCAAAATCCTTCAGGTAGGTGTTGTTGTCTCCGGAGAATTATATCAGAAGCGGATCCAAACACTCGTCGTCACTGTAGAGAAGGAGTGACGTGACACGCAAGCATGTGTTGTGATTGCATACTGCTTTCTATAGTCGATGTTCCACAACTAAGTACAAGCACAAGGAGAGAGTGTTGCCCGCATGAACACAGAAACCTAAACTGAAAATAAATATAGTCGGTGACAGCCTGAGAATAAATCTAAGCTACGCCCACGAGTCCCCATTGCCTTTATTTTCCATGCTTCCGCGCTTCAAAAGAAGTAATTCCCAAACAAGGGCAATAATTCCTTATGAAAATGAATTTTGAGAGTCAAATGTGGACCTAATGCGCACCCAATGACTCACTAGATTGCCAGTAGATCTGCAAAGGCTGATGTCCTTGCGCATTACATGCCCATTAGACTCTCAAATGACGTTGCGCATAAGGACTTCGGATGACAGCACTACTCAGACTCTTAGCTGCGGTTCCTAATGTCAAGGTACATTACATAGGTAAAAGCAAAAAAAAAAACCTGAAGACTTTTTTCTCCTACTTTTACATCCTAATTGTATACAGCTACAAGTTATTTATTGAATGAAAAAATGCATTCATCTATACTTATAAACATAGTTTTTTACTGTGCTGCACCTTGCAAAAAATTTACTCAGCGCCGCACAGTCACAACAAATTTAAAGCTAGAAGAGCGGCCATTCAGAGCATTTCTAAACACTCATTCGGTAACTACTGCAAGCACATTTGCTTGATACCCACTAGGGCATTGATAATGAAATTTGTTGTGCAAGGCCGGCATTCACTATGCTATTTCTCGTCATTATTCTCGAGAAGCGTCGTACCCGCTAAACACTTGCAAGGATTGTTGCGCCAATTGTTCATGCAATGGCTGACGTCGATGAGGAATTATGGCTGAATTGGGTATGCGACAATAGAAGAACAAAAACAAGCTTTTGTAAAGGGTGAGCTTTGGACGACCGTCACTCGTTACACTATTCGCCTTGCGCGACGACTAGGTGTTCTTTCGCTGTTTTAAAACGCTTTATAGGTCGTAATAACGCGATTGCTTTCCCGACATCAAGCCTGCCTGAGGCAAGTTTGCCAACAAGTCACACGCAACATGCAGCGTAGCTCAGTATAATAAAAAAAACAGCGTCGCTCGCGCGTCACTGGTGATGATTCATGCATGCATTAAAGTAAAGAAAATCAGCATTGCTCAGAAAACTTGGCCGGCACCGAGCGGACCCGGGTTCGAGCCCCACTGTGTCTTTGTTGCTAAGTTTCTTTTCTAGTTTCGGGCAAAGTGGTTACGGACGCCGGCAGTGGCGGACAACTGCGCGTGACCCGAGTTGTGATCTCATAACAGCTTTCGCTGTAAAAGTAATGTCGAAAATAAAAAATAAAAGTAAAAGTCGAAAATAATTTAAAGGAGAACTGACGCGCTTTTAGGGCACCTCAAAGGGAGCTTTTTGATTTTTATGATGTGCACCATTTACTCCTTGCACACACCGGAGCCCGACAACACATACAAAATAGTTTGCATTTATTTTACCGCCGCCTATAGCATCTGCAGGCCATGGCCGGCAGGACCACAATGGCCGTTATATCAAGACAACTAACCTCAGTGGGTTTGTGAAGTTCGTGATCTAGATGTAGCCTACATCGCACAAGTCACTGGATGGAAATGTAATACCTATGAATTATATGAACTACATGCGATGATAACAGAAAATGCGAAAGCTGATGCTTGTATTTCACGAGTAGCAGATTCCTCGCGACGCGAGACTTGTATTTACACGTCACTTTGAAGCCACTCCTTCGATATCAAAACCACAAGTGTGTTTACGTTTTTTATTGTTGCGGTATTGAAAATATATTCAATTTTTTCCTAAGGACTTTCGACACCTCTGGTTATATCTAGAGCAACAAGCTGAAAATATTTAGGTTTCGTGCCAGTACACCTTTAAAAATAAAATTCTAAATGACAGTTCATGACAGAAAAGTTCATTTCAGCCTTAATTCAATGCATTAGGAGTTAATTCAATTTTACACACGGAGGTCATGCATGCAACTGGTTAATGTATTTTAGCATCACATGCACATTACAGATTTAATTGACAATGCACATGAGGCCTTATGGTGATAGAGCCTGGATTTCTGAGGTTTAACATCCCGAAAGCACCATCTGATTATAAGAGACACAGTAGTGGAGGGCTCCGGAAATTTCTACCACCTGGGTTTCATTAACGTGCACCAAAATCTGAGCACACGGGCCTACAACACTTCCGCCTCCATCGGCAATGCAGCCGGGATTCGATCCTGCGACCTGCGGCTCAGCAGCCGAGTACCTTAGCCACTAGACCACCGTGGCGGGGCGTGGTGATAGAGCTATAGGTGCAGTTCCCAATGTCTAGGTGCATCACATGAAATAAACGCAAACAATTGTGAAGGACTTTTTCCCCCATACTTAATCATAGTGTTGTTGACCTACAGCTTGGTGTTTTATTAAAGCTAGAAAATGCATTCATCTGCCATTTTAAACTGTGTTTTAATATGAAAAATAAAAGTACAAATACACATTTTACAAACGCATTTATTTCTGATGCGAAAATATTCACATACTTCAAAGTGAAAAACAAAAAGAAATTAGCATACAATTTCCAATACTTTGTAGCACGAGATATGAGTACAAAACGAGAACAGACACACAGCCCTGATTAGCCCAACACTCCGTTCCTGTGAACGTGAAACAAGTTACAATTACAGTAAGCAGACATTGACCACACGTACAAACAGCAAACATTGCCCCATCATTTTTTGCTTTTCTACATTTTACGCTTTATTAAGCATAGCAGCAGACAGCACTGTTTCATAGAACAAATACCTTACTAATAACACTAACATATACAATATGACTGAGGTATTGCAAGTTCAAATTGAAGAAGCAGTGGTCCACGAGATCCACCACAAAAGTAAGATATCTTATATTTTAAAATATAAAGCAGCAGTGTCTTCACTCTGTAAAAGCATTTATCGAATGGCACTCAGCAATACACCACAATGGCGGCATTCAAGACTGAGCACAGACTCTCAGCACAAGCGGTGTCCTCTCAAAAGAAGCCGAAGAGGACAACGCACTAGAAGATTATGAAGAGGACGGCCAAATATAGAGTTTCAAGGATTTACTACAACTACCCTAGATAAAAAAAAAGAAGCTGCCCGGTGACCTACATGCTTGTCACTAAGAGAGTGTCAGAGTAAACCTTGAGGCACTCATGCTGACATTGTTTCAACCTCGACGGCACAGTTCCAAAGATGGTTCAATGGTTTTAATCAAGTAGTTAACCAGAGTGTGTTTGTGTGATGATGCAGTACCGAAGTTCTGAAGAGATGCCAGTTAGTGGTATAGGGACTGAGAGATAGCTCCAGGGAGCAACGGGGGCGCAGTATTAGTGTCTCTACAAGTACTATTCCAACGCTCTTCTTCATGCACAGTAAAGGCCTTGGCATGCTCCCGATGCTATTCAACAAGTGTGGCGTGGCAGAAAGCAGTGCGCACTCAGATGTTGTTGGCTTGCATGGAAATTTCAAGTCGACTGTGTGCAACGGGTGCCTGCCATGCAATAAGAAGCCAGGTGAACAACCGAGTAGTGCACTGTGCGGCAGTACTATAAACGTAGGTGATGAAGCACTCAATGGCATCCAATTTGTGTGATCAGCGACAATGTACATTGAGAGCATGTCGCCTCGCGAGCGTACAGTTAGACTGTTCCATAAAACTATTTGTATGCAGGTGGTAAGTGGTAGCCTTGCGGTGCACAGGATGGCCCTCTTTGAGTATGGCTTCATAAAGAGACTTCCAACAAAAAGACACGGCTTCAATCGCTGAGCATCTCCTGGGTAAACCGTGATGTATGAATCGTTGGAGCAGGAAGGAGGCAACATTATCTGCTATTGCCACTGGAAGAGTGACTTATTGCAGGGTTCCGAGGCTTCTCTACAACTGCAATAGTTCCATCATTAGGCTGAAAAATGTTTTGGTTTTCAACATAGTCCCATACCGTTCGATGCAATTTTGTAGATGCTGTGGAGGTTTTACAATGCCTGTGCCATATATTCTCTGCGCCATGTGCTTCAAAATACACTGAACTTCATATTTCACTTTATCGCAACAGAACTGTTCTGCATACAAATGTTCTTTCAATTCAAGTAAAACATGGCAGTCTCTAGTTAACAAGTCCCGACTATATGGCGTGTTCGTGATGCTGTTTTATCAAATATTTGCAGAACATGACCAGTTTGACAAAAGATGTGTGAAAAGGCATCCCCATGTATAATGTCTACACCTTTGCTCCTTACTGTTCTTCAGTTCTGTAGTTTTTTTCAGTATCCGTCAGCATTTGTTGTGCCAGCAGACGGGAAGACGACCAAAAGTACCCTTTTCTAGTCTCATGGCTGTCGTGATGACTTTACCCACACCACAGACTGTGTTTGAATGTTTGTGGCTAGGGCAAAGAGGGATGTCACCACTCATATGACTGTTATGTTTTAGATGTAAAGTAAAATGCCTGGGCTTCGACAATTATTAAAACAGAGCACAAAAAGTCCTAGTCATTTTTGACAGTGGCGAAGAATCAACTCGTAGTCTTCTGTTAGAGTATGTGCAACCGATTTTGTGACCACTTTTTGATATTGCAACTTTTCACAACGATACTAAAAATGGTGCCTCGGGAAACCCTAAAAACTGTAATACAGAAAGCATCGAGAGTGGTCCTTCTATTTTAACGCATAGTTTTGTCAACCTTGCGACTGCTTCATCGTAAATGAATAGCCTACTTCTCCTTTCATTGCTGCAAATTTCAATATAACTGCCTGTAAATACTCTACACCACTCGTAAATTTTTTAGCACAACTTTTCATACACTTCCATCAGTGAGATGAATCACATCCAATGCAAAGCTTTTGCACTTGAAAACTGAATAAGTTGGCACTTGGCGGTAGCATTCCATGGGGGGAGCTCCAGTGCTAAGGCTCCCGGGGCTGAGCATTGAAGAGAAGTGTGCACACACTCATTTCAGAGTGCAGGAAGCGCCATTTAAAACAATGTGGCCAACAACTATCGAAATAATAGTGTGCTTGTAAAATTGTCACAAGCAGTGTTAAAAAGCTTTCAATAGCTGGAAAAAGAATGAAAAATACAGTTCATGGTTACAGTGCACTGCTCATGCTTGTGAAAAAAATACACACCAATAAATGCACACACCTCAAGCAACATTAACAGCAATAGAAAGCTACAAGAAGCTGCTTCGAAAGCAGTGCTAAAAACAGACAAATTCGAGAAAAATACTAACACCAGTAAAACCAATTGCAATAGGAAAACAGTTTATGGTAGAACTCGGAACAGTGCATTCCTTGCACAAATAAAATGAAGTTGCACGACACTGTACAGAATAACTTATGTCGTGTAAATATGAACATATTTGTTGTGATGAAGGTTGCAGTCAGATGCTGCATGAATTCATTTTTATCAGTTTGTGCCCAGCGCTGTTAGAAGGTGAATTTCAAAACCTTAAGGTTCCTGATAATGTCAAGAAGTTAGATGCATCAGTAATTTGGAGTAGCCGGAGTGACCGAACACATGAGGGTGGGGTTTCCCACTAAGGTGAAAGTCTCAAAGAATCAAGACAACTAGCAGAATCTATTTTCGTCAAAACAACTCGCGTATGTCTTCCTGGGGCACACATGAATGGACGCGACGGTGCAGCTGACTGCCGCACAAGAGCTGATCAAAGCTTTGCTCACTACTAGATCATTTTGACAGGAACAACCAAACGTGTTTTTATAATGTATTCACTGCCTTTAATTTAGCCTTGCGTAAACCGCGTGCCTTCAGAGGTTGCAGATCTCTGTCGCGTCACCGTGGCGATTGCGGCAAACGCGTTTTATATCACAAACAGCGGATCAATCAGTCTGGTATGCTTGAGAATACGCAACAGCGCATTCGTCGCCTTTCGGGACTGTGATGTGCGTTCAATGATCCCAATATTTTCTCGACAGTGAAAGCGCTTCCGTTGAGGTGATTTAAGTTCTCTTTTCAATCCCCGTGCACTTGGTTGTGCACACTTGAAAACTAAGTTCTTTATGCCATCTACGATCGCATCTGCTGCGGTTTTGTTCGCACAGTTTGTGGAAAGCAGCGTTGATTTGACTGGTTGAGCGTTGGACACGTGCACACTTTCGGGGTTCTATAAGTTACGTAGTCGCCATAAATGATCCTGTCAAGAACAACTGTGGTTTCGTCCACAGAGGTTGTGGACACGACAATTACGTGCACTGTAGAAGAGAGTGCATGCACCGGTCGCACGCATACTTCCGAAGCTTCGAGTACGCTGTTTTCAGCATTCATTCGACAATTTTTGTACTAAAGTGTGTCACCCGCTGCGATTAGTAAATGTGTTCGGAACATTAGAATTTAGGCCCAAAGTATTCCAGGCACTATACCAATGGACATAGTGTATTTCGGCTGGGGAAGCTCATGAATTCGGATTTGCCGCGGTTTCGCATCACAGATCCTGCTGTACGTTTAGATGAGCGCCTCTTAAACTCATTTAAAAAATGTGGTAGGTTTGAAAAGCCTGGAGCGGACTGAGCAGCTTTTTTGTCAATGCGGCCAGATCACGCACAGAAATTTCTATTTCCAGGAGATTTTGATGGCAACCGTACAAACGGAAGAAATGGTCGAAATCCGGGAGTCTCCTGGCCAATCCCGGAGACTTTGCAGGTATGCACTGGGCATTGCTCTTGACTAAAATATTAATTGGTCCATAGGTGATGTAACCAGTTCCAACCGTGACGATGTCTACGCTATGACACGATGAACTGTTTGGAAACAAGCTTAGAGGAGAAGCTGGTAGCAACAGCTGGAACTCAAATTCACATACGAGAGTCTAGCAGAAAATGAGAATACCAGTGGTCATCGTGCTGAGATTTTTGTTATCATTGGTTGAGGGTTCTTAACGCATGCGCAAGCAACAGCATTCTTTCACCTGGTGGGCAGTTTGAGAAATGGGCATATAGACTCGGATGAAGGGGTTGGTATGGCACATTGGTGGCAAATGTGGTCCAAGGTTCATGGTCATATAAAAGGCTTATATGCCGTGCGATTTCAGTGCACATTAAAAATCACAAGTGGTCAACCTTACTGGCACCCTTCAATGGCATGCCTGATAATCATATTGTGGTTTTTGCATAGGAAACCCCAAATATCATAGTTAAAGACATAGCTAAAGTCTTTCTCGGGCAATTACTCGACCAAATTGTAAAGAAGCTTTCAGTTTTTTATGGCTTCATGATACAGATGGGTGGATGGAGATTTTTCTTATTTGTGAGGTTTCCTTCACACAGCTTCCTGCAGAACTGATCTGCTGAATTTGGCTAAAAGGAATGCAGCTTCTTCATCAGTGAGGAGCAAATGTTATAGTGCTCAGCTTCTGACTCGACGGTCTGTGTACTGGATTCCCATAGAATATGATGTTTTGCAAGAATCTTTTTTTTCATTTTGTAGCACTTGACAAGTATCTTGAAGAGCTTGTCAAGATTGCCAACGGCTCTTCTTTTTGTGACACGTTCCCATAGTGCTGGCAGAGCCTGCACAAGACAGAACTTTTTGATGATTTGTTTTTCGGGGTGGCGCATACCTTTCACCATTTTGAGAAGCTTCCCATTCATTGATTCAAACGGAAACATTGAATAGGACCATGAAGGACCCCAACCCTTCACCGTATCAACAATGTGAAGAAGAAGGTGCGAGTTAACGGTCCTGTTGTTTATGCCATACAGCTCTTGATACTTTTTTAGGAATTTTATATTTCGTACAATCAGGCTATGAATTTTCTCAAGTTCAATGCACTCACCCAACACGTAGTGCATCACTTGAAGGAATGTAGCCTGTCAGCACAACAGGTGAATACAACAACAACCAGTTGCGCCAGTCTGCCGATTTCCAGTACTTCACATTTTGCAGTTACCGTGGCAGCCTTGACATTTCCCACACAGGACACATGCTTTTCAGCTTTTCATCAGAGTCTTCAAGGCAACGGCGGAGGTGAAAGCCTTGGCTTCGTTTTGATTTGAGCCATATTAGTGTCGTTGCCTTCGTGAAGCCTGAGCAAACAGCATGCATATAATCTACCACAAAGCCAGAACAGAAGCTGAAGTATGCCATGAAAGTAAGAACACTTGTACTTTTTACTCCACAGCTTACTCCTTTAACATCTGTTCTGGCCTTTAAAGCATGCCGATGGAATGATTCCTGCGTGCGAATTTTAGGTATGGACCTAGGTGCAGGATAAACCCAGCAGTGTTTATTGCCACCGGCAACAACCTGTCCTGGCATCTCACACCAGCTACACCCATGCTTGCCATTGAATTGCGCCATGCACATCAATTCACACCTAGCCAAGCTATCTACAGTACACGGCCCTGGGTACACTTTTGTTGTTCTGAACTTACCTTCAGTGTCTTGCCACGACAAACCAGCAGCAGAAAGCTCATTCAGGGCTTGCACAAAAGGCTAAAGGAAACAGTTCATATTAGGCTTGTGTGGGCCAAATCATAAGCCAGCAAGAAGTAATTTTTGAACCCGTTCTTTATATAGAAGCTCATTATTCTGGGCAAGGAGTGGCCAAATCCTAAAGGCGCTGCTCTCAAATTGAGCCACCACATCACTGTTGAAAGTCAAAGTAATATCGTCAGGACGAAGGGGCAGCTCCCTATAACAGACACTATTTGTTAATTCACTGACATCAAGAGAATCGGATTGCTGAACTGGTTTAACAAGTCCTGATTTTAGCACATCACATATTTGTCCAACTAAGTCAACTACAAAAAATGATGCCGTTTTCAAAAGGTCAGCCACTTGAAGTTGAATGTTGCACTTGTCGCACACGACATTTGCGACATCCTTTAGAAGCCCCAAATAGTTGTTGCAGCTGCTGCAATAAAAGTGTCTCGTTTTCTTACTGTCAACACCACTGAAATGCCATGTCTGAAGAACAAGTACTTTCATGTTGGTAGTGACGTTTCTTTTGGAAGGTGAGCATTCAGCAAGTTCAGTAGGCTTTCTGTGGCTTTTCTCGAAGCATCATAACGGGGGCTGTGCCTCAAAATCAAAAGAAGGCTTTCGGCCACCGTTACCCTGGACCCAGCATACAGTGGTTGGTTCTAAAATAGACAAGAAACTGAGTTACATTGATAGCCACATCGTGAATTTTTAATGGGGATGCTACTTTCATTAAAATGTCACTTTCAGCTGTTAAAGTTTGTGTAATATTATAAGCATTATCCACATAAAAACAGCGCCAGTAACGAGAGCTAAGGAAAGAAGGAGACAGACAGCGGTATAAGCATGATGTGGATTGAATAGCCTTTCCAGAAGAGAACAACTAGATGTTGTTCTGGTTTGCCTTGTATAACAATTTAGCAGTAAATATCGCTTTATACAGAATGATGCTCAAAGCACGAGGAATGCTAGAAATGTGCGACATTTATCTACAGAAGGGACCTATGACTGCTAAATACAGAAGGGACCTATGACTGCGATATTTACTGCTAAATTGTTATACAAGGCAAACCAGAACAACATCTAGTTGTTCTCTTCTGGAAAGGCTATTCAATCCACATCATGCTTATACCGCTGTCTGTCTCCTTCTTTCCTTAGCTCTCGTTACTGGCGCTGTTTTTGGACACGGGATCGGTGCTTCTGTACAGAGTGGACACGGGATCGGTGCTTCTGTACAAGCACTGAATCGCTTCCCTTTTGCAATGCAGGTTCAGCTGGCATTCCTCGTGCCCTTCTTATCAAGTGCATCCTTAGGCGTGATATGCGCTCCTTCATTACCCTCGACGCTGGAACATCTAGGCGTCGGCGCGTCTGACGTGGTGATCTTTTCGCCTCGTGATTTCGCGCCCATGCCTACCCTGCCTATTCTTGATGAACTCGTCTTCAAGCAACCCCCCGGATCGACAGCAGCATCAACTTCAACCAAGTGTTTAAGAAGCCAGCGCAGCCCAAACCAATTCAGTGGACACGGGATCGGTGCTTCTGTACAAGCACTGAATCGCTTCCCTTTTGCAATGCAGGTTCAGCTGGCATTCCTCGTGCCCTTCTTATCAAGTGCATCCTTAGGCGTGATATGCGCTCCTTCATTACCCTCGACGCTGGAACATCTAGGCGTCGGCGCGTCTGACGTGGTGATCTTTTCGCCTCGTGATTTCGCGCCCATGCCTACCCTGCCTATTCTTGATGAACTCGTCTTCAAGCAACCCCCCGGATCGACAGCAGCATCAACTTCAACCAAGTGTTTAAGAAGCCAGCGCAGCCCAAACCAATTCAGTGGACACGGGATCGGTGCTTCTGTACAAGCACTGAATCGCTTCCCTTTTGCAATGCAGGTGTGTGCAAACGTTTCTTTATATGCAAAGAAAAATAACAACCTCTGCTTAATACTGGTCCCGTGTCCACGGGTGTTGTGTGAAGTGTTTTGTGAATGTTTTTTCATACCTTTTTTGCTGCTACGCGCTGGCGATGTTGAGAGCAACCCCGGGCCCCCTACCAAGCGTTCGGACACGCTCGGTGACATAGCATCCTTACCCGCAGATCCCGCGGAACAGATGAGGGTCATTTTCCAAATGCTCAAAGATGTTCACACCCGCTCACTGGAAAGTTCGAAGGTACAGACCGAATTAGCAGCTGATGTTAAAGCAATTAAATATGGACAGAAATCCTTCGAAACCAAGATCACTGCTATTCAGAACCGGCTTGAAGTACTGGAGGAAAATTATAAAAAACTAGAAGAACTTACCCAGGAAGTTAGTAGCATCCATACTCAGACAGATCAGCTTTCCGCTCAGGTATGCTCATTGCAAACACGCGTGCAGGATCACGATGACAGACTGCGACGCAACAACCTCATTTTCTACGGCATCCCAGATTCTGAAGAAACCTGGGCAATGACAGAGGAAAAAGTTATTTCCACTCTCAATTGCCACCTTTCTTCTCCCCTTTCCTCTGATGCCATTGAACGCGCGCATCGCTTGGGTACCTTCAGCCAGGGCAAATGTCGCCCAATCATAGTTAAATGCCTATCCTATAAAACAAAAGATGCGTTACTTGCGACACATATACACCTAAAGAAACATAACATCACTGTAGCAGAGGATTTTTCACCCGCTACACGTGCAGCTCGGAAAAAACTACTTGATTTTGCCAAGAGTCAACCAGGCCCCGTCAAGCATAAACTCAGCTACAACAAGCTGCTTCTGAACCAAAAATGCTACATGTACGACCCAAACTAGTGATGCAATCATCAACATTCCAAATCGTAGTACACGAACCATTGCCCCGCCTGCAACTTCCAAGCCCTAGGAAAGCGCGAGGGGCAGTGGTCATGTGACTGTAGCTTCCATATCGGTCCTGTTTACTAATATCAGAAGTGTTCTTAACAAGTATAACTCTCTATCATCAGCGATCGACACATGCTCCGCTAAAATTATCGCGTTAACTGAAACTTGGCTCTGCGGGCAAGTGTGCGACTCCGAGATATTTTTAAACGCTCATCGCTTCTCACTTTTTCGTCGCGACCGTGGCACACAGAGAGGCGGTGGCGTACTTCTGGCTATTTCCAGCGATATCCCATCATCATCTGTACACGTTCATACTAATCTAGAAATGATATGGGCTGTGGTAACGCTTAGTCACCAGAATGTAGTCATCGGGGTATGCTACCGCCCACCCTCACCCTCGCCTACATTCAGTAGCGAACTTCAAGATGCCATAAACGTTGTTAGTACGCGTTTCCCTACATCGCCGTTGCTCTTGCTGGGTGATTTCAATTTTCCCAACATAACCTGGAATTCCCATTCCCCTTTAATATTTCCGCTTTCGTCCCAAGCTCGCGAATTTTTAGACGTTTGCTCGGTATTTTCCTTACAGCAAATGTGTACACAAGCAACCAGAATAGTAGCTCACGCTGCAAACACATTAGACTTAATTCTAACAAACAGTTCCGATATAATATCGCCCATAACGTACCTTCCGGGTCTTAGCGATCATTTGCTTCTACATTTTTCCATTAACTTAGCCCACCCGAAAACAAAGAAAAAGAAGAAAATCATTCGTGACTATAACAGAGGTGACTTTGAGGCAATCAACAATGACCTTTCTACCTTCACTGATCTTTTTCTTGACGGTTTTGACGATCGCAGTGTACAAACTAATTGGAATATGTTTTCAGATAAAATAATTCAACTCACTGAACAGTACATCCCACACCGCAGTGTAACCAACAACTCAAATGCACCCTGGTACAACAGCCATATCCGGCGTTTGTCAAACAGGAAAAAGCGTTTCTTTCGCGCCGCAAAACTTTCGCCTTCTAATGAACGTTGGGCTTTATATGCAACAGCGTCTACGTTGTACATTCAAGCCCTTCGAGATGCAAAAAAACATTTTCATTCCCATGTACTACCTTCCATGTTAACCACAAATGTTAAGAAATTCTGGCGAACTTTTAATCCCTCAACCGATGACGCTATCACACTGACCGATTCCTCTGGCGACCCCATTTCATCTGATATTTGTGCCTCAGTTTTTAACCGTACATTTGCTGAGAACTTTTCTGCCCATTCTGCTGTTAATAACCCCACAACAAACAGCCATACCTTTGAAAGTATGCCACCTATACTAATCAGTACACTTGGTGTTCTTGAGCTCATTGGTGGACTTAGCCTTCATTCAGCTCCCGGCTGTGATAATATTAGTAACAAGTTCTTGAAAAACACTTCGGCCTACGCTGCGTTAATCTTAACTAAACTTTTTCAACAGTCTCTTGATCAGTCCATTCTTCCAAATGAGTGGAAAATTGGGAAGGTCATTCCAATTCACAAGTCTGGAAGCAAGACATCTCCACTTAACTATCGCCCCATTTCCTTAACCAGCACATGTTGTAAAATGTTTGAGCATATTATTTTCACTAACCTTGTCGGTTTTCTAGAATCCAACTCTTTTTTCTGTTCAGCACAACACGGTTTTAGAAAACATTACTCATGTGAAACTCAGCTAATAACCTTTACTCATGCGCTACATCAAGTACTAGATCGATCATCGATCATTGACTGCATATTTTTAGATTTTTCTAAGGCATTCGACAAGGTTTGTCATAAATTGCTACTGCTTAAACTAAACACGCTTAATATTGGTATTAATTTACTGAAATGGATTGAGTGCTTCCTTTTAAACCGCTCACAATTTGTTTCTTTTAATGGCTTTAACTCAGAGTTTACAGATGTCTATTCGGGAGTTCCTCAAGGTTCAGTCCTTGGGCCTTTATTATTCCTAATTTATATTAATGATCTTCCTTCCGTTGTTAACTCTAATATTCTCCTATTCGCGGATGACTGTGTTGTTTTTAGAGAGATAACGAACTCTAATGATGTTGCCTCACTTCAGTCTGATCTTGGCGCAATCGCAGACTGGTGCAGTGAATGGCTAATGCAACTAAATATTAATAAATGTAAAGTCATGCGTGTTTCCAGAAAATCTTCCCGTCCACCACCATACCACATTGATAACATTCATTTAGAATCAGTAACTTCATATAAATACCTCGGTGTTTACATTACTGCAAACCTAAACTGGTCTGCTCATATCGAGCACTTAATTAACAAAGCTAACCGCATGTTAGGCTATCTTCGTCGAAATTTTTATCACGTTCCTTCCTCCTTGAAACTCCTGCTCTATAAAACACTAATCCGATCGAAATTAGAGTATGCTACATCGGTGTGGGATCCCACCCATATCAACTTAATTACTGCTCTAGAGATGGTTCAGAACAACTCTGTACGTTTCATTCGCGCTAATTACAGTCGCACCGCCAGCATAACTTCTATGAAATCAGACCTTTCCCTCCCATCATTATCACTGCGCAGAAAAGTGTCACGCATTGCCTTGTTTCATAAAATGTATCATCATCCTGATCTGCGCGATCGACTCATCCCTCAACCATCTTATGTATCCCATCGCACTGATCATCGTCACAAAGTTGGATTCGCTTCATGTAATACTGAGTACTTTTATCAATCATTTCTACCACGAACCTCTCGCGATTGGAATGGCCTTCCCGCTGACATTGTAAACATTAATAACTGTAAACATTTTCGCAATTCTGTAGCTAATATTGTATACTCAGGCTCTTTCTAACTTATAGTGCGTCTCTATTGTACTTGCATATTTTGTTCCTTTTATTTTGTTACCTTTTTGTGCTTTTACCACTCCCCCTCTGTAATGCCTCTGGCCCTGAGGGGTATAATAAAATGAAATGAAATGAAATGACTATAAATACATCGCCGGTAATATTTGTATTCAGTTTATTATGTAATAGGCATGTCTCCCTATTTCATAAACACCGAGAAATTGTATCCTACTTCCGGTCCCACCCAATGGTCATCGTCTGAATTTTTTTCTTTTCTTATGTTCAAGAGGTGTCACAAAGCATACTGCACTTGTTTTAGTTCAAACACTACATGCCTGAGCCAGTCATTTGTCTTATATTGAACCCACTATGACAGCTTTCAATGGTGCTCAGTTGTTTCTGAAATCACCAGGAAGTTTTGCAGCACGAGCTCAATTTGTCTCCTATGTGTCTCACGAGCTACACTCTTTCGCAGAGATTATTTGGAATTAAGACATTTGTAACTAGAACATGCTATGTGAACTTCACTATTATTTGTCAAGTGAAGGTGACAGGTCGAAGGAACTGCTCAAGTCTTTCTCACAGAGCATAGAAACACCTTAGCACAACACTCCTCGTGTACTGCATAGGTACCACAGCTCTTACGCGCCAGTGTGGAGCTTATCTGTGATGCTCAAGGTAATGAAGTCCACCGACGCAGCTTCCTGCCTCTTTCTTGTCATCCCACTCTGTGTAGCATATATAGAGCCCTATTCAGGATAAAAGATGATAGAAGGCCCTTGGGGCCTGAGACAAATCATCGTAAACACCACTAGTAAGGGAGAAATTAAAAAGTTTAGCAGCAACATATTGGCAAGGCAATAAACTATGAGAGGGAAGTCATTCGTTCATTGCTTCGAAAGGTGTTATAGGACTCTAGTGAGGGCCGTAACTAGGGGGACTCTAGGGAGTTTTGACACCTCCAAAAGTTTTTTATGCTTTACCTTTTTGGGAGACACAAAAGTATTTGGTATACCAAAGGTTTTGTGCAATACCAAAGCCTTCACATCAAAAACCAGTAGCCAAAGTTAGCCGTTCTACAAATAAACACTAGTGGCTTGAAAATAGTGAATTTCGGAACCGAATCAAATACAAACCAGTGATGACACTGAATCCAATATGAATAGTAATTGACTAAAAATACTACAATTACAAAAAATAAGGTAAGCCTGCATACAACAGGAACTAGAGCTTTCGTAGTATTTATACCTTCACGTTAAAATACATCTGTCACTTATGTTATCAACGTGAGATTTCGCTGCCTGATTTTAAATGAAATTGAGACAAATCTCCCTAATTTTTAAGTGAACACCACGGATACAGATAAAGCTGTAATGAAACAGCGTAACCTGTCGTCACAACATGGCGTTCGCACCAAAAGCACATAAATATCGGTGTTTGAATCTACATATGCAAGAACAACTTATGGAAATGCAGCACGGGCACCTGTTAGCCATGGAGCTGCAAGCTGTTGCCTCCAGCTTCAGTTATTGCAAGATGAGGACAGTAGCTGATTAATGTGATACTGCTTCAGCAAAGTAAAAAGTGAGCAAGAGTGCGGCTCTCAAAAACACGTCATCCGGCAATCACTGTATACTTTCAGCAATTTCTCAAATGCTTGAGCTACTTGCAGATCACTTTAGGGACTAAATAAGAAGAATGACATTTAGCTGTTTCAATTTTTTTGGAGGGGGGTTCTCTCGTTGGTGCAGATTATTTGAAAATATTCAGAAAAATATTTATATTTCCACACATTCTTGAATATGTACTATATTTATTCGAGTATCTAATGAAATACAGTGCTATTCATTTCATTATTCAAAATTCTTTATTATTTGCACACCACTAATAAACACCCCACCGAAAATGTTCCTTAGTACAGCCTTGATTATTTTATTGTTCCTACATTTGCCTTTATACTGTTGTCTATAACTTAACAGTTGAAGTTCTGTGTTTATAAGTGAACTCAAATAGCAAATTCTCCCTTTCCATTATCATTTATTGTGTTGCTGGTAATATTGGAAAAAAGGCTATTACCTGGAACTGGGTTATGGAATGGTACGGCTGCTGAGCCATGATGATAAACTGTGCCCCAAGTATAACATGTTTTGTCGCACTTCTTTGACATCCCCTATTGCTGTGATAGCTCAGTGATTAGAGCATCGAACGCCTTGACTTCCTCTATTAGCATACTGAACAAGTTTAGGGGAAATCTGTTATGGTGAATTCCCACTCGTCGAGCGAGAGCAAGCTTTTTGCTCCGCGGCCAAAAAAATCTGCATTTCGCTGACACGTTCGAAGCAAGTTCACGTGTCCCACTGGCATTGGTGCCTGCATTATCTGTGTGCCCTCAGCATGGGGTCTGCAATATAACTAAATAAGCCCGCCGCGGTGGTCTAGTGGCTAAGGTACTCGCTGCTGACCCGCAGGGTGCGGGTTCTGAATCCCAGCTGCGGCGGCTGCATTTCTGATGGAGGCGGAAATGTTGTAGGCCCGTGTGCTCAGATTTGGGGGCACGTTAAAGAACCCCAGTGGTTTAAATTTCCGGAGCCCTCCACTACGGCGTCTCTCATATCATATAGTGGTTTTGGGACGTTAAACCCCGCATATCAAATCAATCAATATAACTAAAAGACTTTTAGCGGTAGCAGACATTGGTGAATTCGTCAAAGCAGACACTTTCATTTTTTATGTTTTGACAACCTTTAAAGGCAGCTTTTTTTTGGAAGCAGAACTATTCGCGCTTGGCCCAAGCTTCTTGCTTACAGGCTGCTTATTCTGCCATGAGCATAGGCCATATAGCGTGCGTGCGAGGCAGTCATGGCATGTTGCTTAATGTTCTGGCAGCGATGTGTGTGTGGACGCCTTCTTGATTTCCAGTGCGCGTTTCCGTACTACGCACATTGCCAAGATTAATACCCGGACCGCCGGACAACCATACTGATAATTGTTCATACATAGCATGAAAAGTACATAGCATGAAATTCGCGAGCTGAAGCATTAGCTAACGAATCGTTTGAGAAACAAAAAAAACAATTACCAGCTCATTGTTGGAATCTGCTGACGGGCTCCTCGGCGGTTCATCCCTTGTGTATTCCTCGGAGTCGCTTCACTGCTGCTGCTGCTGCTGCTACTGCTGCTGCTGCTACTGCTGCTGTTGGCGCAGTCAATGTGGCTGGGCTCCGACCATACTTCGGCTGGTAAATTGCGGTTGTCACAAGACGTCTTTCGAAGCTGGCCATTCCGACCCCAGCTGCAGCTGCAAAGCGGCGCTTGCAACAGCGGAGCCGTGTTGCATACGTTTATCTGACAAAATTTGTCGTTCAGATTCAAATGATCTGACGCTGTTGACGGTGGACGACTGATTATCGGCAGTGGCTTGTGTCCTCACACGATACTTTGTGCGAACGGGTATCTTAGCGTTGCCATCCCAGAGATACAGGTTATATCTTCTTCTCTTAGGCCCCATGCTTACACGACCGTCAGGAACAGTCAGCGTAGCCAGTCAAAGAAAAGTTAACACAGTGCGACAACACTAAGCGCTATCGAAAAGTACTCACAGCACAGAGGGCACTGAACAAAATTGCACATGCTAAACACACGCCAACATAGAAATGAAAATAGAGAAATAAGTATGCACTGCCGTGGTGGCCATGGGGCGGCAGCACTGCGGTTGAACTTTCAGCATAGAATAATATATGCCTCCAAGTTCTTACCGTCACACGCGTCAGCTCTTGTGCGTTTATTTTTATAGGTGCATATTTTATGCGTATCGTTACACTCACTAAAGTCACACTAACAAGCGCAAGTTGCAGGTTTTCGGTAATACAGTAAATATTCCATACATATTATATCAGACTCCATGACGCGCTGGCTAGCATGCTGCCTGCTTGATGTTCTACAGGTGTTACACCGGCATTGCACGTATGCTTTACTGCCAAGCTGGATCGTAATAAAGTTATGCGAAAACAATTGGTTAGTTTGTGCAGAACTACAGCGCACAGCTCACGTGCGTAGACGGAAATAATTTGATTGAGAGGCCCTGCAGGTTCTAGAGAACCGAGCTTTGGGCTCACGCGATGGTCGTCGAAATCTTGAGGCGGAATCGGGAGCTTTCGAAAAGCGTACGGAATGCTTTGCGTTAGCGCTTGTCGCAACTACTGTGCATGCGTCGTTCACCGGCCCGCTGGACAGAAGAATTGGTCGCACATACATGGTCGAATGATTACAGTTCATCGTGTTTTTGTACGTGTATTGTAGGCAGTGTGTCGCATAGTCACACTTGCCTCCAAAGCAAAATCAAAAAGTAACGAGGAAAAAAAAACAAAAAAAAACTGAGCAGGCATGACGCTTGACTGACGGTCTTCTAATTCACTGCACCTGGCAGTCTGAAAGTCCACGAATGAATCACATGTTTTTGTATGTTACCAGCCTTTAGAACCTCTGAAAAAATATGGAAACGTTAGAGTGCTTCTCGATTTTTCTGTGTAAATTCATGGTACACATGCAGACGTCGAACTGTTTCATATGTACTGAAGGCTGCATGCATTCAGCTGTCGAATAATGCGTGCACCTCTTGGATGCGTGCTCACCGGCGGGTGATACTTCACACAGGCATGGCAATACCTAATATTATGTCAAATTAAGTAAAAGTTACGAAGAGAACTAGCACGATTGATCCATTGAGCATACAAACACATTGCAGGTGTGTGTGTTTTTAACCATAAACATGTATACACTTGTTTGCATCTTGCACTTCTCGGTAATTCACTTCTTTCAATATGGGTGCTGATAACTGGCACCGCATATGAATACCCAGGCAGTCCTGCCAGCTAGCTGTCACGAGCACAGATGATTAACTTGCTTGAACTGTGCATACCACCCTGCCTGAAGGAAAACAAGACATATATGCTAAAGAAGTTTTCCAATGGGTCAAACGTACTTGGGAAGAGAAGAAACACAACTTAGTGGTTGTCTTAATATTATTACCAACAGTTTCAACCAGTGCACCGGTCTTCATCCGGTCCAAACTGCTGGTAATAAAAATTAAGACAACCGCTAAGTTGTGTTTCTTCTCTTCATATATATATATATATATTATATATATATATATATATATATATATATATATATATATATATATATATATATATATGTCAGCTACGAAGCCCACTGCAGCGGCCGTGCAAGAAACTGTGTACGTGTGCTGCGGGCCTATCTGTTTCAGCCTTATCTCCATGATCGGTTCACACTTTGACATGACGGGCCACGACGACAATGAATCGAAACTACTTTAATAATTGTCTGAGAAGGATACCAAGTTTCGACTGACTGGCCTCAACGTCAACAAGAAGAAAAAGAGGTAGGGAGTGCCGTCCGTCTAGGTGCTAGCAGATATACCAAGAGATACCACAATGAACCAGAGAAAAGAGCTTCGAATAACGCGTTCGATGCTCTAACCACTGAGCTACCACAGCGGCCGCAGAGAAAAGAGCTTTTGAGTACCAACTAGCTGACACACAGCTGGTGGCGTACGTCCAGATAAATCCCAAGGGGGGACACATAGACATGAATCAGTCTATGGCAGCCATTTCTCTTTATATGGAATGATGCTTTGGAATAAAACTTCCAAATCGAGCATGGCGTCCTAGCTCGAGCAATTGCGTGCTCTATTCAATCTTCGTTAAACAGGTCGAGTGGCGTTGGCTGTTTGCAATATCTCCCACGGCTTAAGGGTATACACAGGTCACACAAGTAACTAGCCTTTAAGAGAGTTGAACATGTTAACTGTCAATTAAATGGAATGGAGATAACTTTATTTAAGACCTGCAGATTAGTCCCTCGTGGGGGATTAGTCCCCCGTGGGCTCAGTACCTCGTGGGGGATGCCAAATCGGGAGAACAGCTCGACCAGGGCTTCTGCCACTCGCTCAGTTTCGATACTCGGGAGTGCCACTGCGTCTGGATACCGGGTGGCATAATCCACCAAAGTCAAAATGTATCGGTTCCCATGCTTTGAGGGCGGGTGAATCGGTCCCACTATATCGATCGCCACTCGGTTGAACGGGGTGTCGATTATGGGTGCCCTCCCCAGTGGAACATGTGGTACACGGCCCTTTGGTACGGTGCGCTGACAAATGTCACTTGAGGCGACGAACCTTGATACGTCAGCTGTGATGCCTGGCCAAACGAACTCCTCCGATATCCGGTTCTTGGTTTTCTGCGTGCCCAAGTGTCCTGCAATATACCATCGTGTGTTGTTTAAAGCACAGTTTCTCGGTGGCAGTGCGGAACGACTAATTGGCGTACAAGCCGTCCGTTGGCCTCTGTGTACTGTCGGTACAACAGTCCCTGTTCTTGTTTGTACTCGACGCTTCCCTTCTCATTTCGGCATGTTTGCTTCCTGCCGATCTTCACAAAACACTGTTTTGAGTGTGGCATCTCCCCTCTGCTCGCAGCCATAGTTGTCTCCCGGCAATCCCGCCGAGGTCCCAGCGTACGAAGCTTGGCAAATTTTCCGTTTCCGGCTGTGCATGTGCTTGGGAACGGGTGATAGCTGCTGCTACTAGTTCTTCCCTTACCTCCTTTGTCGAGACAAGTATTTCAGTCTCCTTTCTGGGATCATTAAGAGGTCTTACGCCATCGATATTGCCCAGAGTGAGGTCATACAGTGGATCTTGCACGCATAGTGCTGTCAGATTGCCAGCAAAGTAGGGGGTGTCAATTTCAATCCGTGCTTCGGGCAGCATCCTCGCTGTTCCGTCCACCAAGTAGACGAGTCTGCTTGTACCTGTCAGCTCGTCTTCCTTCACCAACTTCCTGCACCAATTACTGTGTTGCACCCCCTATCGCGCAACACTGATATGTCTGTGCCTCGGAGGGTCCCAGTGGCCACTGGTAGGTTTCTCGGCCAGATTTTTCGGCGGTGTCATCCCTACGGCGTTGACGACGGGAACTTTTTCGCCATTCCTAAGCTCGATATACCCGTCGCATATGGGATCCTCACGCGTTTCCCTTGGTGTATAGAGGCAGGATGCCTGGAGGGAGTTATTTCCTCCTGACCGGCAGTCGTTTGCCCTATGTCCTTTTTTTCCACACTTGAAGCAGACGATGGCTACATTAGCGGCAGGTCTGTTGCGACACAAGTGCGGCGGGTGATTCCCTCGATTGCAAATATAGCACCGTGGTAGGGGTGCGTGGCTGTTGCCTCCTTTCTAGTATTTCCCCTTCTCGTTCGTTATGGGACCATCTCTCTTTGTTTTCGCTAGGCTTCCTCCCACCCTGATCTTCCAAAAACTGGTCTGCCAGCTCAAGCATGTCTTTCAGGGATTCCGCCCTGCTTTCTTTCAAATATAATGCCAGGTTTGAACCACATCAATGCAAAAACCTCTCTCTAATCAACAATGCGCGGAGGGACTCGAATTATGTCTCAGTTTTGGACAGCTCAACCCATCTATCGAAGTAATGTCTTAAGCGAGCTGCGTACTGTGTTGCTGTTTCACCCCCTACTGGCCTCTCCTCATTAAACTTGTCTCGGAACCCATCCGCCGTGAAGCTAAAGCGCTTCAAGAGGGCCGTTTTAACCTTGGTGTAGTCCGCTGCATCTGTAGGTGGTAGCCTGCCATAAACACTTAGCGCCTCTCCTGTAAGACATGTCGAAAGCGCCGTCGCCCCTTGGCTTTCATGCCACTTTTGCCCTCTGGCGATGCTCTCAAACCAGCGTATAAACGCATCTAAGTCGTCCCTTCCTTCGTCAAAGGTGACGAGCAGTCTACCTGCGTGTATTCCCAAACTCGGCTCCTCCCCGGCCTCGCCGTGCTCACTGCTGGATCGGCTCACCCTGCTACTCTCACTGAGGCGAATCCTTAATTGCAGTAACTGAACTTCCCGTTCTCCGGCTTCCCTTGCCGCTTCCCTTGCCGCTTCTCGTTCTTTCTCCCTTTCTTCGCGCTTGCTCTCCTTTTCTTTGCGTTCTCTCTCCCTTCCTTTTCTTTTTCCTCCCGGGCCCGTGCCCGCTCTTCTCTGGCTAACGCCTGCGCCTGTTCCTGCTGCTCCTTAACCCATTGTCTCAGTTCGTCGCCCTCGAGGCCTAACTGTTTACCGTGTGTTATCCACTTATCCAAATCCATACACTCCATACTGCAAACTGTCACTATAATGCCACTATAAAACCAGCGCAATCATATGCAGGATGCAACCACTTCAACTGTGCGGCTCTATCACCACGCTGTCCGCAAGGTTCTCGTTCACCCCTCACTGCCTTACTCTTGTACGGAACGTCCTGTCTCGCGGACGCCAGTTTTGTTACAAGCTGCCACTCTAGCGTCGCCAGCGCGAAGTCGGCGAGGGTTATGACAGCAGGTTAGTTCGTTCCGTACGCAAGCAGAGACAGTGAAGAGATCAGAGACGTTAAAAAACAAAACAAACTTTACTCTAGTGATATTGCAGCCCACAGGATCTAGTACAACACTTCAATACAACTAACAAAGTACATCAACACTTGATACAACAAAAAAATACACCAACACTTGATACAACTAAAGAAATATATAAAAGAAACAATAAATAGCTTACGAAAGAGAACTATTGCAAACTACACAAACTAACAACAATAGAACTACGGAGCAGAAAGTTCGAAGATATAAACAGGTGAAGTCATACGTGTGATGACCGGCAGCGTTGTGTCCCCGACGATCGGATGCGAGAAGTCGAAGAGAGTTCTGGCACGACTGCGATGTCGGCGGTGTTGCAACGCTGGTGGCTCCGGGAGCCACCAGCGTTGCAACACCGCCTAGCAGGGCAAAATCCTGCGCCTAGCAGGATTTTGCCTCTGCCTAGCAGGGCAAAATCCTGCGCTTAAATCCCCCTCGTGTCTCCTCGCTCTCTTCCTTGGGGGCAAGAGACCTCTACATGGGTCCAATCATGCACGTTTATTTGATGGAAACTCCGCCCCAAAAATATATTGACCCCACCCCTTTTTAATTGGGATAGGGCCCTCAACTAGCGAGAGTGACAACCTGTTCGGTTGTTGTCATACGGCT